>JAQQZR010000018.1:9981317-9995082 GCA_030068235.1 Notoglanidium macrostoma | reverse complement strand
TTTTTTTTTTTTTTTTTTTTTTTTTTTTTTTTTTTTTTTTTGCTTTGATTGAAGGGGCACTAAACCTGGTTAAAAGTTGCATAATTAGGAAAGTATCATATGGCTTTGTTAGTAAGTTCAAATGTCACAGTACACCCTGAAAACAAGTAAAATGTATTTGTTAATGTAACATTTATTATGAAGGTTTTTCTGAATAGTTATAATTTTGACTTGTATCAATGCTAATATATATTTTTATCCCCTTATGAAGAATACGAGGGAGAGAGAGACGGGCAAGGGAAGACAGCTTAGGACGGGCATCTGATTCAGGATCAGATGCATCCTTGGTCCGACATCTCCCTGTTGATACTCCTTCATATTTATCCCCTCCATCTGAACCTACAGTTCACCTACAAACATGGACTGCAGAACCCCTAGGCCGAAAGCAGAATTTGAATCCGGAACCTTCCTATTACTATCGATCACACAGTGCAGAACCACCGCGATACCAACGCACACAGAGTTCAGAATCAAATCCCCATCAGCGTTTACTGTCAGGAGAACCTCAGTGTGCACCAAATGTAGAACATCTGAAATATGATCAGAGGCTTCAGGGGCATCTGAACACTATGAGTCGCCAGCCAGACTATACACAACTTTCAGTGTATTATAGGGACGTCCAACAGCCTACTCAAATATGTAGAATTCCCCCACAGACTCATTCTAGAGACAGAGATGTTCAGCAATTATTTCTTGAGAGTAGAAGTACTACACAACCTGAACTAAAATATATGCACACCCATCAACCAATACTTGTGGGCAATGCTCATCACCACCAACCTCTGCTATACAAGGTTGGACATGCATCTCCATCATTTGAACAGACTCAGCAAATTGTTTCTGGATGCAGTCATGGTCAGCCTCTACCTTATGGTCCTATTGAAGATCTGCATCCTGCCTATGGCCATACTCCACACCATGGTCCTTCCTATTGGCCTAGCCAGCCACCTGCTCCATTGAATGAAAATATTGCATGTTCTTCATCTATGCCTTCTAAAACACATGGACCTCCAGATCCTCAGGGCCATGCAGACATACCAAGGTTGACACCAATTGGTAGGGAAGGTGTTGAAACCAGGCGAAGGGGCAGTGCTGATCAAATTCCGCATTTCCAAAGGGAGGGTAGATCAGTTTCTAGGACTGATCCAGCATCTGAATGCTTGCTGAAGAGCAGAAAAGCTGTGTTGCCTTCTGAAATCCGTCGCCGGGAGAGAAGTGTAGATGACCCTAGGCAGAGACACACTGAGGATGTTTTGGAAGGTAGAAGAAGCAGGAGAATCAGCCAGTCAGAAGAGATTGAGCAAGGAAGTGGAGTGAGTGTTCACCAATTAGATGAGGGGACGGATAAAGGCAGAAGCAGGGTTGGCAACTTTGAGATGAGAGAAGGGTGTGATGAGAGGAGAGTCAGTCCATTAGGGGAGGAAGGAAATAAAGGTGAAAACAGAACCAGCCACATGCAGAACAGGGCAGTTCAAGGTGATGAGAAAATTAGTGCATCTCAAGAGAGAGCGGGACTGGGCAGCAAAAGGGGAATGCAGAGAGAAAGTATTGGGTGTGAAAAGATGGAAGGGAACGAGAGGTGGAATGATGGTCAAATTAGCAAGTTAGATCAAGTTCAGCATCATGCTGAAAGACAATTTGATGGAATTATAGGGAAGTCAGAGCAACAGTTAGAGAATTTTAAACACACTGAAGAACTGTCAAGGCAGGTTGAAAACTGGGGCAGCAATTCCAGTGTATCGCAAGGCCTTGACAAAAGACTGCCTCAATGTGAAATGAAAGATGGACAAAGTGAAGGGAGAATTGCATCATTTGATAAGGTGGAGCTGAATGAATACAGGAACTTAAAGGTTGGTATAGAAAGTGCTGAAGGTCAGAAGATGAGCCACAGAGATATGTTAGAATTGCAATGCAGAAGAAGGAGGATCAGCCAGCCAGAGGAAGGTGAAGCACATCTCCGACGCAGAAGGATAAGCCAATCTGAAGATGATTGGAAAGGACGTAGGGTGCATAGGATCAGCCAGTCAGATAACTGGGATGGCCATGATCAACTTGGCCAAACAGGTGGTCAAACGGAAGGAGATGGATACAAGAAGATAAATCCATACATGCCAGAAGCTATGGATACCTCACCCACACAACAGGAGGGCAATGACCCATCTTTGCACCATAGACTGGATGAAGTAGGTGGTTACTTACAGAGTGGTTCCTCCCTCCCTCAGGCTCGCCACAGAAGAAGCAGGGATGAACTCAAGCCAAAAAACCGGACTCGCTCGATGTCGGATATTGGAGTGGCTCAGCGGTCTGCAGCAATTTGTGTTGAGCGTGCTGCAAGTCGAGAATCCATTATGGCAACAGGGGTGGTGCAGAATACCAGGGACACAGGAACCACCAATGGTGAAGTAGGGGCTTTGGATACAAGAGTTTCTGTGGCAAAGCTCAGGCATTCCTATCTGGAGAATGCCTCAGGACGCAAGCCAGATTTGTACGTGGATAGAACTTGAGCCTTGAAACGGAAACAAATACTAATTCTTTCAACATGGAGGCAATGTTTTGTTCTCGCTTTATGATCTTTAACAATATCTTTATGTAAGCAAACTAATGGTGCATATCTGCATTAATCTGTTAACAGTTTGAACTGGTATGCATTTTAACGTGCTGTTAGACTCTGTGGATTTTTTTTTGTATCTAACTTTGCTGTGATACATTGGGCAATATATGATGCTAAAGTATTATAGACTTGTCAGTGAGAGGAAAAAAAAAACTTACCAGCTTAACAATAACTAACCCTAATAAATTGCTAGAATTAATAAATGGATATTGTTTTTGTGGAATGTTTAATATGTTTGTCTTGTAGTTGCTTTGATAAATTGCTATTCTTGAGCAGTTGCATACGTGTCAAGTAAATAAGCAATAGTGTTTTGTATGTAATAATTACTCTCTCTTTTCTAAATTTGTTTTTGTTACATATCACACTTGACCTATATGAAGAAGCGTGTCTAAGATGGACACGGCCGCCGTGGAGACTGATCCAGCAGAGGCTGTTGACCAAGAAAAGGGACAACGCCGACCTAGACGGTACATCAACCCTGGTGATGATCGCAAGGCCTCTGAAAGGTTTAGAACTCAGCCAGTCACATCAGCTGAAAGGCTGCAGTCTGATAGGTATGGTAAGAAAGCGAGTATGACAACATGTGATAACTAAAATTATGCTCTCCTAACTTGAATACTTCTCTAAGCTCATTTTAAGATCATCAATATTGCATTTGTGTTCGAGCAAGTCCTGTCAGTGTGTAATGAATTTTTTTTTTTCTAATCCATTTCTTTGCAATCACTTTGTTCTTATTGTACTTTTTGCTTGCTATTCTTTAGGTCTCTTGAGCTACATAAAGCAGAAGGTAAGCTTATCTCTTTTTATGGATTGTTTTCCAATGCACCAGACTAAAAATATCCAGTGAATGTACCTGGAAAAACTCACTCACAAACATCCACATTGTTTCTCTAGTGGATGAAGAGAAGTTGGACGAGCGAGCAAAGATGAGTGTATCAGCCAAGAGGTCCCTCTTCAGGGTATAAAAATTCCATGGTCTATATAAGTATACATCAATTCATTGGTTTAGCCTCGTCTAGGTATGAAGAAGACTGAGATATTGAGTACTCTTATAGCCACTGAGTAATAGTAATATTTCAGAGCTTTAGTCGTGTTTGCTATCTGTGCCTGTTTTAATATTTTCCCTCTTTCTTGCCATCATATCTCAGGAGCTTGAGAAGACTGCCGAAAGTGGTATTCCCAAACCTCGGTCCCGTAATGCAGCAGTCGAACGGCGACTCAGGCGCACACAGGACCGCTCTAGAACCCAGCCTGTTACCACAGAGGAAGTGGTCATCGCTGCAACGTAGGTCACGTCTCTTAACATCACTACTACACAAAATATCCCATTAAGTACGAGGAAAATTCAGAGTTTGCAAATGTATTCACAAATAGAAATACATTTTGAAATGCTGAGAAACCCTAAATTATCACATGATTAATTGAATGGAAGTCACCTGTGTGCAATTAAATGCCATGTCCTCTTTATATTAATACAACAATTCCTAGAAGGGCACAGAGAACATACCTAAACAAACAGCAGTGTGAAGACCAAGGATCAATCAGGGCTTTCTTATAAAAATCATCTGATGGAGTAACACTAAATACTTTTCATTAAATTTGAAAAAAATATAGCATAATTATGAATCTGCCTGGAGGAGACCATTCACCAAATGTCAGTCATCAGGTAAGAAGGACATTAGCAGGGAGGCAAGATGTGAAGTGTATCTCGATGTGATGCTACCAACATCATGCTTCACTGTGAAGATGTGTTGTCAGGGTGATGAAATGTTTAGTTTCTGTCAAATGTAGCATGATGCGGGCAAATGTTAAATTTTGGTTTCAAGCCTCTTTTGCTGAATCTCTGACATGACTCTGACAAGGAAAACTCCAAGTGGGATTTCATATGACGTGCCACTCTTATGTAATACCAGGCATTGTGGAGTGTGCAGGCTATGGTTATTCTGTGAAGAGCTTCTCCCATCTGAGATGTGGATCTCTTCAGTTCCTTATGCAAGGCACTGTAGCCCTCTTGCCAGAACCTTTTTGAATGATTCTTTGTGGTGTGTAACCATTAAAATGTATTTGTCAGTTAATTTTATTGATGAAATTCTAGCCTTTTCTAGGATGGGGCAAGTAGGTATTTTGGACCTATTTGCCTGACTATAGACAATCAATGTACAAAGTTTTAGTATTGGCTCGAACAATAGATTTTGGTTAGATGTAGCAAAACCTTTACCTACATCGTTACCTACATAACTATTCATGTGCAGGTTTTCCTGGAAAACAAAAATTTGTTGTACTGCTTTCACTTATATTCCAGCGACTGTTATTGCAGTAACTCTGGTTTGCTTTTATTTGTGGTTCATTTGTCACTGATTTATGAATGTGCAACCACCTTTCACTGTTTTTCTCTGGCGTTATATGTCCTTTTCTAAAGTTCTCCTGGTCCCCCCACCCAAACTGCCACTGTTCAAACCACAGCCCCCAGGTTTCCCAGTCCCACAGTAGTCAGCACTACAATGACTAACTTCAGGTACCTGTATGTATGCATATAAGCTTTTAGGGTTTTAGGGCTTCCTATAAGCACATGAAATTTGTGTGTTGGGTTTTTTTTTTTTTTTTTTTTTTTTTTTTTTGTTTCGTTTCTGCAATACCTATTTACATGTATGTGTCTGCAGCATGGCTATTGATTTTCAGTTTGGACATGCTTCTAGTTGGTTTGATTTAATTTTTGTGCCTACAATGTATCTGCATCTTGAAATAGAGTTTATATAGTATATACAGGGATGGGCAAAAGTAGGTTTACAGTTGTTTGTATGGAAAGATGTACAGGTTATGATTATTACAATAGCTTTATTAACTCAAAATAATGTACCTAAGAGCACTCTGCCATTGTGACAGTCTCATAAGTGCTCAAATTACCAGCCTTCATTATTTACACATTTGTGTAGTATTCTTGCTACACTTAAGCACACTTTGGCATGGAGTTCTTTGTCATCAGTTTCTTGACATGCAATAAAAGAATAAATAATACATTAATACAAGAATAAACTCTGGGTTTCACGTACTCACAACTGTAAAGATTCTTTTGCCCACCCATTTATTTTTTGTTCCACTAATGAAGTAAAGGCTGTGGACAGCATCCTCTAGTGGTGAAATGCTGCGCTCAGCGTTACTTTATCATTGTACTCCCTCCCAATAAGAAGGAAATATTTTGCCTTCAGTATTGGAGTCCCTTGAAATAATGTAATGTTTTTGTATGTCTTGGTAAGAGAGAGGAACCATGAAAATGTGTTTGCAGATGTTTTGGTGGTTTGTCCATTTGGGCATCCAGATGAACTAGTTGTTATCCAGGGCAGAGAGAAATGAAGCTGTATTTTCTAGAGAAGGTGAAATGTTAGAGGTCAGCCATTTAAAAAGACAGTTCGAATTTGAAATAATTTTTTTTTCATGTAGGAGTTTCTAATTAAATGCTTGTGGCAGGTTCCTTGTGGCTTGTGGTCATATTTTTAGGTGGCTAAGTAAGAAGCACTTCTGTAAAAAGTGCTCTTCAGTGTCAGTTTTTCCTTTTACAGCCTGCAGTTGTTTTTACTTTTATGCATCCTGTGTTCCTATACTAAATTTTATGTTTTTGCATGCATCTTAGTGGTGTAACTGCAAGCCTGCAAACCCCATATTTGTTTGCATTTCTTGCAGTGATGCGATTGTTTGTCTCCTCCCAGCATACAGACTCCCTCAGCCCCCGACTCTGCTCCACAGGAAAAGGACGAGGAACCACCAGGAGAAATGGGGACTGGAGAAGGGGCGGAGAAAGAAGAGCCTGACCTGTCATCACTGAGCTTGGCAGAGAAAATGGCTCTGTTTAACCGCCTGTCCCATCCTCCTGCCCAAAACGCAGAGGGCGCATGTGCTGATTCGCGCCCGCGCAGGCGAAATGCCCGGTTCCAAACCCAGCCCATCACCCAAGGGGAAGTAAATCAGGTACATTTAGCTAATTTCTGGTTCATGTTAGAATTTTCAGCATCAGTTTCTATATTTTGCTTGAACCCTTTTTTTTTTTTTTTTTTTTCCTTTTTTCTCTCTCTCTATATCGATGAATAATTCCTGTGTTTTAAGTGATGTTTGAGCATTCTAATTAATAAATTGTTATTCACACAAATCCCTAGCAGTATAGTAAAGTATAGTTATGTGAGATGTTTTAATCTTAATGAATGGATCTTTGGAAAATTCTAAGAATGAGATCTTGCATAAGTCACTATTTCGAGCATCAGTACACTGTCCCTTTCACAGGATCAAATGCAGGCTGTAGATCCATCAGATCACACAGATCCTATTCCCATGCCTGATGGGTTTGTAGTACCACCCCATGGCAATCAAGTAAGACAATATGAACCACTTTTGGCTAATCTGTTAGTTCAGGGGCAGATTTGCATCCTCATATTGGTAGATTTGCATCCTCATATTGGAAACCTGCTGCTTAGTTGCCCAACGAATGCTTGCTTGAACACTTCATTGGCTTTGTCAGGATGTGCTCCATATTTTGTTTAGATATCCATCAGTAGCCATATGGAGCTCTATTAGAGCTGATATGAATAAAGTGTGAATGATGTATCATGGCACCTGTCTCTTTGTTATCCCTACATCCAGTTGTGATTTAATTGATACTACTGCATGTAATTACTGCAATTACTGCTTTTAGTATTGTTTATGGTGTTACCACTACTACTGCCTCGTTTTATACTACTACTTCAACTACTAATGCTGCTGCTGCTACTACCATCACCACCACTACTACTGTGACTTCTACTAATGCTAGTGCTATGGCTACAAATGCTATTCTTTTGCTGCGATTATTACTTTTATTGTTACTACTACTTACTACCACTACTACTACTGCTGGTACTATTGCTTCCATCACCACTATGTCAAGTACTGCTATTTTGTTTCTATACTGTTGCTCCCATTACCACTACTTCTATTGTTGCTTCTGCTGCTTTTGCAACGACTGTACTACTGATGCTCCTATTACTGCCATGCTCCTATTAGTATTAGTAATAATAAACTATTAGTAATGCTCCTATTACTGCCACTATTACCAGTATTACCTTTACTACTAATTATTATCATCATTATAATATAGGTTTGCTTTCTCTTACAGTACTGTGAAAAAGTCTTTGCAAGCAATGCTGTAAAGTAAAGATAACTTCAAAAATAATGAAATTAAATAAAGTAATAACATGAAGAAAGATGACCTTTGGTATGATGACCCCTTTTTTTCCCTTAAATAGTAGTTCCATGTGCAGTGTATACAGTTTTATAAGGGATTGAGCTGTTAAATTTTACTGAGCATCTTGGAGAATCTGCCACAGTTCGGCTGGAGACTTTGACTGTCGCACTACTTCTTTTTGCATGCAAAACCCAGAAGCCTTCATAATGTTTTATAAATTTATTTTTTTTGTCTTAAAAGAGGTCCCATGTGTGACATTATTATTTTCTTTTTTTATTTTATTTTTTTGTTATTTTTTTTTTTTTTACACTGAGGTACATCTTTCAAATACAAATAATTTTTTGGAAAAAATGTATGGAAATCCAAAAATATTTTTTGTGCTGACTCAATAATGCAGAATTAATAAAATAAATCTATAACACAATTTGTACAAAATTTGTACTGCTCTGTTGGACATTTTGTATCGTTAAGAACTATGCCTTATTAATGTACATTAATCTGCTGACCACATAGTTTATAGCATGCATGTTGCAATGGATTGAAAAGGAGTAAATTGCCTTTGCTGTAGAAACTCTACTGCATGCCATGCTTGAATGTTCCATCCATCTCACTTGTTTGCTAAAAACCTCTCGGCTATGTATGTACAGTATGTAGTAATTTATGATAAAATATTCTGGGATAAAAAAAATCATGTAAATTTCAAATATATTATGCATTCCCAGCTGAACTGTGTGTCGTTGTGCAGTGCACAAACCCTGGGTGGATTTTGTAGAAAAGCTACATGGTACTAACATGCATTGTCTTGCTTTGTTGCAACTTTTGTGTCTTGCTTTCATGTCTCTCTTCTCCTGTTTTTCTTTGTCCATTTGTAGCTGCAGAATAGAGGTCTGAAGTTAGAGCCTCTGTCTGCATCGTTGGTCCGTTCTGTTGCTGCGGTCACCACCCAGGCTTCTGTTGCCATGGTGACAAGCCTATCCATGGCAATCCCTGCAGATGTTCACACAGAGACATGCCCAGCCCTCTCTCGCACGCCTACTCCAGCAGCACCGCCCAATCTGCTTGCACCCAATCAGTCGCCACACGATAAGCTTCCAGCTTATGAAAGAGGGGTTCGGTATTTCAGCCTGACGGAGAGTGGAGAACACGGCCCCCCTGAGACATGCTCTCCGCCCCCATCTGAGGGGCTGATCCAGCCAACACAAGGCAAGGGCTTGGCTGTTCGAGTATCAGCCAATGAGCAGAGACAGGAGGAGGACCATGGGTATATACTTGGTTTGGCAGAAAGAGGAGAGCCCAAGCTCCCTCATGTGTTTAATCAGCGCACACATGCACACACTATTACACACACACACTCGCACACTCTCCGAGAGAGGGAGGCAGGGCTGAACAACCAGAGAGAGAGAGAGCAAGAGAGGGAGCATGACAGAGTGAGGCAGCAAGACTGGGAGAGGGGGAAAGACAAGATCCTCATCTCACAAGGTTACCTCTCGCCAGACGCTGTTCAGACGGAGCACAGCAGAGTTGTTGCCTCAGGTAAGAGATGGGGAAATGCAGAGGGAAAGGGAATAGAAATAAATAAAGAAAGCAGCCTACAAGGAAGTGTAATTGACTTGGCTGTGTCCTTATTGTATCTGATGCACAAACCGCACTCTGTGTCACACTTGGTTGCCTGTCCATGTGCTGAGCCCATTTCTGATTGGGTTAAGTGAGCTCTGCCATGCTGGGATGAATGCGATTAGCATAATTTCACATCCATGCAGCCCACACGGCTTTCTTTGTCTGTGCCCGAGAATCACAAACTAATAATGCTGTTGTCAAGGAGGTGGAAGGCTTTTAACTGGAGTGTTACTATCTTCATACAGTAGAGTGCTCTTTGCACTATGTGAGTAAAAATGCAGCAATAAATTGCTCGCCTGCTTCAAGGAAAATATGAATGAGAGGAATTTTCTGAAAGACTCAGTAACAGTTAATGTGAGTGTTTTAAATAAATAAACAAATTAAAAAAACCGAACACCACAAAGGTACAATGAAAGCCTTATTTGGTTGTACACTTTGGACAACCACCTTGTTAGTGCTGTTCGTGTTCACTGTGGGCTTACACTGTGCATGTGTTGGATGTCTTCTCAGGAGGGAGTCAATCTGATTATCCTCTGCCTAGTATGCTTATGCAGTTGCAAGACAGTGGTCGTGTGTGAATGTTGTAATACCTATTTAATTTGCCATATGTAGTACATTTGCTTTGCCTTGAAGGCCAGTTTGAGTTAGAGATCATGTCTGATTATTGTGGTCAAATGTGATCAGTGTGATATCACACAGGATAAATTATTAATATTTTACACATTTTGTAATGTGGGTTGCGCCATGTCCTCCTCCACCATGCTAATTAATCAGAGCGAAGTCAATGCAATTCAATATTAATTCCAGGCTGCCTACATATTAAAGACAACAGTGGTGTACTGACATGCTATTTAATATGTTAGAATGCAATCTGGGATGCACCCCATGTATTTGCTTTTCTAAGAATATAATCATGTGTGGTCATCGTGACCATTCCCCCAGTATTACAGAAGTGCTAAGAAGGGAAAAAAAATCTACTGACTGTCACATTTACTGACTATTAGGCAGATCAACTAAACTGCTTATGTTCAAGAAGAGCAGTTCTTTTAACTGGTTTTCTTGCACTGCTTATTTCTGTAATAGTCATTACTTACGTTCTCATTCTGCATCATCATTGCCTAACATTAGCTAGCTCAAGTTTTGGTTAAAGGGGAAAGCGCTCCGTTGTAATAGAACAGCTTGAAGCTGAACCATGCGGTACATAGACACATACCCCAAGGCTATCTGGGATTCCTGCTAGCAGAGAAGAGAACAAAAATATCATGTCTGGTCACTATATGACACATGAACTTTGAATTGCATTGAAATGCAAACAAGGATTAGAATCAAGTTTGAAGTACAAATACACATACATACGAAACACAGTTAACTGTCCACTAGCTAATTATTGTTATTACTTTAGCTACTGGAGAATGACTCGCATTCCAGATCAAATTGGAGAATAAATACATTTAAGGAAGCCTAGAAAAAGCTTCTTCATAGTGGAGTTTTAATATTTTTTCACTCTATATGTTCCTGAGATCCTTTTTCACTTTGCATGTTGACTGTTTGACAATTCATGGGTGCACCATTAACATTTTGAACTAGCAATGTGCTCACAAAGCTAATATCTTGTTTGTGTCTTCCTTGAATATATTAAAAAATTTAGTTGGAATTTGTATTTCCCCAAAAATAATCTCAGAGTTCAAGAGAGCAAAATTGGCCTGTGTTCTCGGGGAGGGAGGGGCGGTACAGTTTCTCTCCCCTGTCAATTACAGCGACGCTAGCCAGCCATGGGCATCTGTGAACACATGTATATGGAGGTGGGCATATATAATTTTCCTCTGCTTGTGTTTACATCGCCACTGGCATTGCACTAGCAGTAGTTTGAAAAGATGGGGTCGGTTGGATGACCTTTAATTACTAATACAACATACTTTATAACCACTTTTTGGATGACTAGGGTTAAAGAAAACTCTTAGGTGTCAGCATTATAGGCCTTCTGAAGATTTACCAATTTCAGGGGATTCACAAACATCTCTGTTTAGGACCTAGAACGTTACAGCTAGAGTTATTGTGTGTCCGTGTGCATTAAACATTTCACTTGTACTTTTCCACTTTGTGTGTTAAATAGATGCTCCTGAGACTTGTCCCTCTGTGTGTACCGTGAGCACTGCAGCCGTTTCCCTCCAAAGCTCTCCACGCACTTCGACAGCTGCTTCGCACACAATCCCATACCTGCAGCGCAGTTCTCCTTGCACTCCACCTAAACCCCAGCCGAAGACGATTCGGCCACACTTCCAAAGCTCTTCTCACAGTTCCCCTCAAACCTCACCTCAGACTCACCCCAAACCCCAGCCATACCTCCATTCTCCTCCACCACCAGAAGCACAAATCTACCCAGAATCCCCTGGACAGATTCAAACCAAAATTTCTTCACAGACAATCAAACCCACTCCGTCTTATTCCTACATCCCTCCACAGACCAAGGTCCCACCTCAGACGCAACCTAAGCCCCAGTACATCATACCAAACCTGTCCCAGGCTTCTCCTCTGGCCCACGAAGAACCAGATACAATGACGTCAATGTCCATTAAGGATAGGTAAGTGTGTGGTTAGTGGATTCATGTAGACTATTTGTAGCAAAATATTATCCTCATGTGTATACAGGATATTTTGCTTTGTGTGGTCTCCAGTTGTCCCAGTCATTTGTGAGTGCTTGCTAGTAGGCTCATTTACAATTAGATGGTCGGCACTATCTGTGTATATATTTATTTATTGTTTCAAATATCTATATCTATTTGTTCAAGTTTAAGCTCAAATTGGGTGTGATCTAAACCAGAAGATGATGATGATTTTATTTTCTTTTTTCTTGGTTTTTGATTAATACTATGCCCTTGGGAACACTGGGGGAAAAACAAAGGTAGAAATGGCAAGTGCTGTCAGCATGGTCTGTGAATTCAGACAGTTTCTCAACTTTGGCTACAACACTTGAGGAATTCATAATTGGTGACTCAACTAGATGTGCATGAAAATGGGAGTGTGTTTTAAATTCTACATGTACAGTTAATATTCTTGTTTGTACCACCCTGTCATATTTTCTAACAAATGTATTTGGTTCTATTTCCCAAAATATAATTTATTAGCCTAATTTAAACCACTGCAACCCTGTTGAGTGTTTTTTTTTTTTTTTTTTTTTTTTTTTTTTTTTTTTTTTTTTTTTTTTTTTTTTTAAATAAAAACTTCATGATTTAGAGAAGTACCAAATGGTCGATTCTACATCAGCATCCACTTTGCATGAGTGAGGATGATTTTAACCGGTAGATGCTGTATCGAAGCCATTTTCAACACACAAAATTCAGATTTTTATAGAAATGGTAATTTTGTTTTTTTTAATTTGTAAAATAGGATTTTACAGTTTACAGCACAAAAACACATTTAAGTGTGCAGTATGTCTTTAAAAAATGTATAGTGTGCCTCTTATTTGTGGCTATGCTTTCCACACTCCCTGTCTAGGATTTGGCGTGTTATTTTACCTCTCGTATACTAAAGGGGATCATTTCATACCTAAACAGCTTTTGCTCTTAGATGTTTCCGTCTAACCACTGGACAGGGTAACTAGAACAATGCAGAAATGTTTGTACACATGTATTAAAGGTGGCCTCACATGATGGGATCATTTTGAAGACCACTAATTGGCTGTCCCTACTGTAACATTGGACTTGGAGTGTTCTTTGCAATTGTGTATATATGACATTATGACAGCTGTCAGCAATAGGTGTACTTTAAATAGTCAAATCCAGTAATTATAGCAGATGTTTGGATATACAGTATTTTGCCTCTAAACATAACTAATTAAATTGTAGTCTGGAAATCAGACCATAGGGGGGAAAAAAAATGTCCTTGAGAAACTGGTTTGTTTTTGTCGTTAAAGTGTTCTGTGTCTGGTCATGGAAATGGCTGTGAATGCAGCAAGTGTCAAGGGCACCAGCGCTGTTCTGCTTGCGTCCTGTTTGATGAATGAATGTGGGTCAGTGTTCTTCTTCACTGAGCCACATAGAGATTGCTATTTTAGAATGCGCTTTTTGCTGACTGCCCTTCTTTATGATGTGGATGAAATTGGAAGGTAGAATCAAAAGGTTGCAGGTACCAAATAGGGAAAAAAAAAAACCTCAATATTTGCTATTAAGAAATATGTGAAATGCGTAATCCAAATTACTGAATATTTATTTGGTCTTCGAAATGCATCCAGTAACGTGCAGCATCAGGCTATATGAGCGTGAATGGCTTTTCTTTCCCCAGGTTAGCCT
>JAQQZR010000018.1:9959234-9974096 GCA_030068235.1 Notoglanidium macrostoma | reverse complement strand
CCAGTCAAAAGTTTGGACACACCTAATTCAATTTTTTTCTTTATTTTTATGACTTTAAAAGAGACTGGATAATGATGCACTGTTGTTTCTCTTTACTTAGTTGAGCGGTTGTTGACATAAAAGTTTATTAGTGGAATTTCTTTCCTTCTTAATGCATTTGAGACCAACAGTAAATAGTAAATGATAAAAATACAGGAAACAGCCCTATAGAACAACTATAGTAATCCATATTAACAAGGCACACGTGGTGTTTTTTTATTTTTTTTATTTTTTATTTTTTTTTAACTACACTTTTTTGTATGCCATATGCTATACGTGTTGCTTCATAGTTTTGATGTATTCAGTAATGTTTTACAACGTGGAAACCAAAAAAATAAAGAAAAACCTATGAAAAAGAGCAGGTGTGTCCAAATTTTTGACTGGTAGTGAATGTGTATTATCCTAATTTTCCTTAGGAACCAACTGCTTCAAGTTCATTTCTAGTAAGCCACTGTTTGGCCCTTAACCTTAACTATGATGGATATGATATTTTCAGTTTTCTCTGGATATAGAGGACTGAAATGTGACTAAGGGTTAGAGGTTAATGGATATACAGTATGATTGCCTGAATAAACCTTATGAAAATAAATGCATTAAACATGCATGGACATACTAATTTACTAACTAGTAGCATGTTCAATCAATGCATAAATACATACCTGTTGTACATATCCAATACTAAAATGCATTTTTTTTGGTTGGGCCATGATCTGTGTAATATATGCAAGAGGTAATAAGTCACCTCATTGGGCAAGGTGGAGATGGGAAAAGCCAGGTTCTTTATTTTCTATAACAGGACATTCATCAGGTGCTCTCACAGCAGTTTCTCTATTATAGCCAACTGGTTGGGCTTCAGGACAGACTTTTTAGGTACCATGTGGAGGATTAAATGTCTGTCACGATTCTAGATGTAATTTTGTCGCTTCTCAAAAATATGAAAACTGATTGTAAAATCATCATAGAGTAAGGTGAGAGTCAGTGAATGAGTAAACTTGAGAGCTCTCCCAATAGAAAGAATTAATGCCACATCATAAATGATTATTTTCTATGTCTATTGTATAAATTAATGCAACTATATATGTATGGATACATACACCAACACATAAACTCTTTGACCTTAGGCTGGCATCAGCAATGGTGCACCACAAGAGGGCAATACGTCCTTCACGTAACGTTCAGTCGTCCCGTAACCCACTGAAGGTTCTGGCAGCACGAGAGGACATCAGACATGAGTACACTGAACAGAGACTTAACATCGGTATTCTGGAAAGCAAGAGGATCAAACAGGAGAAAAGTGAGTAAGAAGATGGAGAAGGATGGATGTGGTAATAGATATTACCTCATAGCTATGGAACATGTGGAGAGAGAGAGAGACAAGAAGGGCAAAATGTTGGGTTAAATTGTGTGAATGTCTTATGAGGGGGAGAAAAAGAATAAAGAAAGGTTTGCATTAAAGAGAAGAAGAGTTGAAAACAGAAAATGGAAGAATGCTTTGATCTAATAAAGAAAAAAAGGAGTTAATTGGTAGAGGTAAATTAAGGAAAGAGGTAACTATGAAATATGTCAGGAGAAAGACCTCGTCTGTTTCAGTATATTTATCTGTTTTGTAGTGACCAAGAGCTCCAGCATTTCAGATGCTGCTCTGGTTGGTTTGGCTAGCAAGGAGAACTACAGCAGTGTGAGTTTACGCAGCGTCAGCGTGTCTGAGCAAGTGACCAACAACAGTGCTGCTCCCTACAAAAAGCTCATGCTTATGCAAATCAAAGGTCAGTCCTGTACACGATGGTTTTGAAAAGTTACAATCTTCAATGTTGTTACAATACACTGCAATTATTCATTATAAATTAATATATCAGTGGTATCTCTGTTAGAAATGATTGCATTTGTTAAGTCTAATCCATTAATTATTATTATTTTGCTCAGGTCGCAGACACGTCCAGACAAGACTAGTCGAACCCAGGGTCTCTTCTTTGAACAGCGGTGACTGTTTTCTACTGATTACGCCTGAGCACTGTTTTGTCTGGATAGGAGAGTTTGCAAATGTGATAGAGAGAGCAAAGGTACAGCCTGGCATAGCTACTATTAAACATGAAGCATAATCATGATCACGTCTCATATTCAAAATATGTTTCAAAATTTTCAATTGTATATTCTAGCTATCTCCGTCTTAGTCTTTCTCTGAAGCATGTTTAACTATGTTCTTATACTCAAAAGTGTGTGACCACACTGAAAATATGGGATATTCTTTCATTTAGAATTGGAACTAAACAGAAGGTTTTAGAAATTTGAAATATGTAAAAAAAAAAAAATAAGTGGTCAATATTTTGAATCATTAGTATTTGATGTTCTGCATTATTTCTAGGGCTGTATTTAAATGAAAGCAAATCTGTGATATTGACCAAGTTAACTGTTTTGTACAACAGGTCAGATTTTCCTCATGTTTAATCTCTTCTATTGAGGACTTGTCCATGACGGCTTGAATGGACATACCAAATACTAAGTGACTCAAAATTAATCAGTAATATAATTTATGTGAATTGTATTAAATTACTATAGAATGCAAAATAGAAGCGTTTTTACTAATGCTCTCAGACTTTTGGACCCCACTGTTTATCGGAGTTCTAAACAGTGTGTGTCTAAGCAAGGTGGTCTTCATCCAATTCCAAGCAAACTCTAGTACAGTTTGATTGGAGTAAGAAAGTATGTTGACCCTGACTCGACCCAGCTGCAGGGATTTTGGGAATACAGGGAGCATTTTTTGTGCTGCTAAACTGAATTGCAAGATTAATTAAGGCAAAGTAGAGAGCTGCAGCTGTGCAAAAGTGCAGAATGTTCTGGATATTTGGACCACTGACCAAAAAGAGAAAAACTTTTAAAAATGTAGTGCTGACTCTGTGATCTTGTTCATTTCAACCTTCTGATTTGTGTGCAGAATTTGTTTAACTTTTTGTTGCGGAGTCACTTAAGTGCTGTAAATTAATATACTTACCATAAATCTGAAAGTATATTATTTCACAATGTACATAAAAATCTGATGTTATGAGCTTTTATTACATTATTGTTCTTATTTTTATCATTGTTATTATTATTAACCTTTGTGTCTTTACTAGGCATCAGAACTGGCCACTTTTATCCAGTTGAACCATGACCTTGGTTGCCGGGCGACGCAAGTGGAGACCATTGAGGAGGGGGTGAACTTTGGAAGCCCTGCTGCAGCTGAGTTTTGGAAAATTCTAGGAGGACCAGCCAGCTACCAGCGTATGCTCCTAACACAAATCTACACCGTAAAACATGATCATATTAAATTCCTTTCACTTTTTTTTTTTTTTTTTTTTACAATTTAATACAAACATGTAGTGTGCCTGTGTTACAACAGCGGCTGGTACCCCAGAAGAGGACGAGTTTTTTGAGAGCGCGATTGTAGAGACTAATTGCATCTTTCGTCTGGTGGATGAAAAGCTGCTTCCTGATGATGATTTCTGGGGCAAAGTTCCGCGTTGCTCACTCCTGGGATCCAAAGAGGTATGAGAGTAGAATATAAAAAAAATTATACAAATGCACAGATTGAAGTTTGAAATATTTGTCCAATTGGAATGAAATGCAAATGTAACAATACATTTAAATAAGGGAAGAAAATGACCCTTAGCTAACTGAAATGTTATTCTATCTAATGGACAAAAAAATTGTAACATACATTTAACTATAATACTTGAGCATGTACGGAGATGCTGTCTCTGACTTTTGTCATAGTTACAACACCTGTTTATCTGTAAGCACTATTGATAAAAGCATTTAATTTCTTGTTCCATTATAATAAGGATTTTTTTTAATATTTGAGTGTGAAAAAAGTATAAATGTATTGTGTGTTAATAAATAAATTGTACAATAGTGCTAACTAGGTGTATAAGCCAATGTCACTATCTATATCTGTTTAATGAAGTCCTCTTAAGGCAGCTATTAGCTTTCTTTATACCACCCTAATAAACTAGTAAAATAGTAATAAATATATTGGTCGCCTATTTTAAACCACCCTGACCATGTAGTCAGGCAGGATGCTCTAAATGCATTGTGGGTCTTTGCCATGCAAGCCTCATATCCTTCATGTCAGTCAGGAAATGATTAGCATTTTGATTCGTTTATTCTTCAAGAGCTGAGTGGATTTAGATAACATTTTTCTCTGTTTCTGCACATGTGTTTATGTAGGTGGTGGTGGTTGATTTTGGCAGTGAGGTTTATGTATGGCATGGTAAAGAAGTCACGCTGGCACAGAGAAAGGTGGCCTTCCAGCTGGCCAAGCACCTGTGGAACGGCACCTTTGACTATACTAACTGTGACATCAACCCACTCGACCCAGGAGGATGCAACTTACTCATACCCAGGTTTTATAGCAGTTGCGCACATGCATCCGTTCCTCTTCTGCCAAAGTAAACCGCTCTGAGTTTAAATTATGAAATATCTTTGTGTTCAGAAAAGGCCAAGGCCGTCCGGACTGGGCGATATTCGGCAGATTGACTGAACACAATGAGACATCTTTGTTCCGAGAGAAGTTTCTGGACTGGAGAGAGACCATTGACTCACTACCTAAGAGCAGCAGTGAACACTGCTTCGAGCTGAAGGTATCTTCCCTCATCACTGTGAGTGTATCTTCTGGCAAATAAATATTTTAAGGCTGAAACTTAGGACCGCTTACTCCGAGGTGCCAGCCATAAATCTGCATTGATATGGCAGACCTGAGACACATCTGAAAGCTAGTTTAGATGCCTGAATGCTATTTGATAGGCTGAAAAGCCAAATCCCTGTAAGCAAAAGAATGCAGGATATGAGAGACTCTCACTTCAACCTTGACTAGGATAACGTGATTACTGAACATGAATGAATGACTCCCTAGCCTTGGATTTTACTCTTACCCTTGCATCTCTTTGTCTTTCCTAACCATATTAGCTCTCTCAGGGTACACCCTCTCGCTTGGAGTGTGCTGCATATGATGTGGGGTTGATGCTCCCGGTGCTCCAGTCCCCCATCAGCATGGTTCTGGACGGGCAGGATGTTGGTCGCGGTCATGGTCCCGTGGATAGCGGATGTTCTGAGGACCGCCTGCGCACTCTGGAGATTAGCACACTCAGTGTGGATGTCTGGCACATCCTGGAATTCGATTACAGCCGCCTGCCCAAGCAGAGCATTGGCCAGTTCCATGAGGGAGACGCCTATGTAGTGAAGTGGAAGTACATGGTGAGCGCAGCAGGTGAGTATCAAAAGCAGGAGGACTGAGCTGGGCATGTGCATTTCATTTGAATGTACACAACAGTAGAATTATCTACAGGTGAGTTGTAGAAAATGTCACTAATGTCACTACGTAATGTTAATGGAGAAGGGATGAACCTGGCTCTGGACAAATTAGAAAATATGTTTGACAAAATGTGAATATGTATTTAGAAAATAGTATTTTGTGTGTGTTTAGTGGGCAGCAGGCAGAAGCCGGAGCAGGTTCGCAGTGCTGGTCCAGGGCGAGAGAAGTGCTGCTATTTCTTCTGGCAAGGGAGGAACTCGACAGTCAGTGAAAAAGGAACCTCTGCATTGATGACCATTGAGCTGAATGAGGAGAGAGGAGCACAGGTATGTGTGTTTGCGGTTCCAGTTTGCTAGCATATGTGCCCTTAAACTCTGGCTCCTAAGCAATTTGTATAAATGTTGATTAGTTTCCCAAATGATGGCAGTTTGCACTTTAGATCAGGATGCTAATTTTTTGACTACTTTATCTGTTGCCTGTTAAACAGTTTATTAGTTACCTAATTGACAATTTAAAATAATTAAAAATAGTTAATGTTGATCAATAAAGTTTTAAAAATTGGTTAAAAACCCCCCAAAAATTTAGACTAGATGGGCTAAAAAGAACAGTTCGAGGCATATTCAGGACTCTGAAGCTATAGTAGCTAATAATGTATATTTTAGCTGGATAAAAACAGGTTTAAGCATCATTCTAATATACACTCAGGCTGGCAGCTGAAGAGGCCCTGATGTCTCTGCCATACACAGTCACAGACGTACCAAATCTTGGGAAATTCTTGCAGCCTTTTTTTTATTCCCCGGTCACATTGAGAGGAAATGGTGGATTAAACCGTCATTTAACAGCTCATAATTACAGATCCCTGCAGTTTGTATGTTAATCCTGCCAATCCAATTCTTAAAAGTTTATTGGAAAGAAAATCTGTTAACCATCAACATTTATAGTTCATTACTTTGAGACACTGACAAGTTTCAAAATCAAGCTGCTTTAACAGTGACTCTAGCAAACATACAGTAAATCTCTGTACAGTTATATTGTGCTGAAGCAGGAACTATATACAGTATGTTTGAAGCTGGGAGTTGATTTGCAGGTGCAGGTGCAGCAGGGCAAAGAGCCGCCATGCTTCCTGCAGTGCTTCAATGGCGGCATGATAGTGCATTGTGGGAAAAGGGAAGAAGAGGAAGAGAACGTTCAGAGTAAGGACATTTAATTGACTATTTAAGCATCTATTTTCAAAAAGCATCAAAAACGCTCCCACATTTTTTGTTTTTAACACCTACCATGATTGTCTTCATTTGTTTCTTCTTTCAATCCTAGAATTGTACTAAACTCCTACTAGCATGGACATTTCAATATGGAGCTGTACTGTAACTTTATAGTGTGTTTGGCAGAGTGAGAGCATCAGATTATTCAGTTATGATATAGGTACACTGTGTCTGCTTCTACCTTTCTAGGTGAATGGCGTTTGTACTGCGTCCGTGGCGAGGTGCCAGTAGAGGGCCATCTGCTGGAGGTAGCGTGTCACTGCAGTAGTCTGCGCTCTCGGACCTCCATGATTCTGCTCAACATTAACAAAGCTCTCATCTACCTGTGGCATGGCTGTAAGACACAAACACACACCCGTGTGGTTTCAAGCACCGCTGCTGACCAGATCAAAGAATTGTGAGTTAAAGAGATATGATATTTGATTGGCTTATGATATTTCAGGAGTGGACAGAATATAAATTCATTTACTTTCTCCATGGCTAGTCCTGTCCCATGTTGTGCTTACCCAGAAACCCATTTAACTAGGCTAATAAGTGAAGACTAAAGTAAGTTAAGTCAACACCATAACAAGCTAATTTTGTGCATTAATTAAAAAATAAGCGAATCCTTGGGAGGGGTGACAATATGTAGCCTTTGTGTTCTGATCAGGAACGTCATGTTTTCAGAACGTCTTTAACTTTGTATCAATGTTCATATTTAAACCTGAAGACGGTATAGGATAATCTAGGAATGTTTCTTTTTCCCCCTTCCTCATTTCCGCATCATTTGAGTTCATAATTGGTCTCCAATAGAGATATGCATGGGACTGCTTTTAATCCTGCTCACAAAGTATTTCCGTTTGAATCTCTCTGGTTTATTCTAAAAAATTTAGTTGGTTTTGTTTCCCAGAATACAATCTGACTACCACAGATTATGTTCATGTTAATGGGCATCGTATTTATTCGAGCTTCATATCCGACAGCTCAATCTCCCACGCTCATGACCGGTGTCTGTTTTTTCAGCCAGGTGCCTTGTGAACATTTCTGACTGAGTGCACCTTTTATTGAATTTTTTTTTTGGCACACTTAAATAGGAAGTAGACTTTTCTCCTCTGGTTGTTGAAGGAATAAAGTAAAAAAAAAAAGATAATAATAATGAATAGCCCGGATATGTAATCTGCTTATCCTGGCCTCCCAGGCTAGTGATTTATCCACCCATGTATTACAACAAGGGTTGTGTAACATTATCGCTGTATTAGGATTTTTGGAAACTAAGCTCAAGTAATAATTAATTTGTTATTGTGTGCAGCAAATGTTTTTTTTGATGTCTCCAAGGCGACCACTGGAAGCAGGCCTGCACAGCAGTTGTAATGTGACCATCCATGAGATTGAAGAAGGGGCGGAGCCCATGGAATTCTGGGAGGCGTTAGGCAGGAAGGATCGTAAGGCGTATGACTGCATGCTTCAAGGTACAGCGTTTTTCACATTTAACATAAACAGATGCCGTTTTGATTATGGTTTTTATACAAGAATTTTCAATTGATAGTCTTATGTCAGATTGTTAAATGTGTTTGTTGTGTTAAAGCTCTTGTTGCTTTTGTTCGTTTGTTTTTTAGATCCAGGAAAATTTAACTTCACCCCACGTCTCTTCCAGTTAAGTAGTTCATCAGGTGAGTTTGTGGCTCAGGAGTTCTTCTACCCATCCAGAACTCCGGACTTGGTCAGCGCGTTCCCCTTCCTCCAGGAAGACCTGTACTCTGCACCACAGCCTGGTAACTATAACGCACCATATGGAAATCTTTAACGCTGTTCTTTGTAAATGTATCTAAAAATAAGTCAATAGTTTTTATTTATTTTTATTTTTTATTTTTTCTCCCCCCCAACCTACAACTTGAATACATTTACATTAGAGATTGTGTTAATTGAGTCCTGAAATAAATGGGCTATACATGTAAAAAAAATTACTTAAAATAAATAAATAAATTAAAATAAGCATTACCTTTTTTGTATGTCCTTTTGCACAAAAGAATGTGCATCCACATCTACCCTTGGGGATCCCGGCATAGGGGGATAGGTGTTGTGTGTTTTACATAAACATTTTTGTTTAAATTGAGCTGAAGATATTTTGGTTGTCCATGGGCACGCAGCATTTCCTCCTCTCAGCTCCATGGTCCCTGCTTTGAGCCAGAGCTTGGTTTACTGTCTGTACATGGTGTATGGGTTCTCTCTGAGTTTTTGAATCTCTTTTTAAAAAAAAAAAAACCCCAAACACACACAAAAAGGCACAAGGTGGATTGGTTACTCTTGACTGACCCTAATGAGTGTGTATATATTTGGTATTAGTGGATGCTCTAATATTAAGAGATGATTTCAATGGGCTCTCCTATAAGCTATTAGAAGTTTATGGACATCCACTGGTAAGATTTAAGCAGAGCATTAGGTAAAGAGCTTAATAGATAGTGTTTTTGTCTAGCTACATATATTGATGTTGGTCTTTGGCATGAATTGAGCCTGTATGAATGAACAAAATCACTCCATTTGAGCAAAATGTACAAAATGAAGGAAAGGATTGAGTATTTACCATCACTGGTTTTTTGTTCATTTTAGAATTATTTTTTCAGTTAAGGGTTTTTTTTTTTTGTTTTGTTTTTTTTTGCAGTTTTTCAAGCACAACCTACATTTGAGATCCGTTTTATTCCTTTATAGTTCCTAGACGCACATGGTCTTCCCTTCAGTATCTTTTAACTGTGGCTTGGTCCAGAATAAAAATGTGACGCATGCAGTTATCAATTCCAGGCTCTGGAATTCTCTGCTGCTTTTTGACAAATAATTAAATGCATGTTTGTATAGTAGGTTTTACAGATCATTGATACAGTATGCATTATAGGTTGTTGCTCTGGGAATTTTTCAAATGTACTGTATATATTTGATCTGGTATAAAGCAGTTTGGTTCAGCAAGTTGTTTTTAAATATGGTCTAGAAAAATACAAACTCTTCCTTCCTTTCCTTCTTTCTCTCACTTCCCTGTCACTTTAGCTCTCTTCCTGGTGGATAACTATCATGAGGTGTACTTGTGGCAGGGCTGGTGGCCACAGGACACAGAAACGCCCGGCTCAGCCCGGATCCGCTGGGATGCTGACAGGAAATGCGCCATGGAGACAGTGCTCCGTTACTGCAGAGGTGAGATGTGACCATAGAGTTAAAATAAACAAAACAGACTTTTCCCAGAGGAAGTGGTGTAGATTTTGTCACATGAAAAGAGATTGTCCTAACTCTGTGTTATTTCTGTGTTCAACTAGAATATAGATGATGTAGATGAAAATATACTTGTTTACGGAGACAGCTGGTCATGATATTAAATGCGAGTCTGAAATGTAGTATCGGTCAGTAGCTTGACGATGTTGAGCAATGCATTATCAGGGCTCATCACTGCCAGAAGAAGAATGATGCGGGGCAAACTATTACACTTTTAAAGTCAGATCAACAGCTGCATTTTTGATAATTAATCAAAATCAATCTGTAATGCCTTATTCATGCTGTTTTCTCCACGAACACCAAATATGAACCAGTGTATGTCCTTTTGTGAAATATGCACTTAGATTGGATAATGTGTGCTTACTCTAACTACATTTGGTTTCTCTTCTAAAGACATTTTAGTGGGAGAAAGGGGTAGAGTAAGTAACGCACCTTGTTCACCTTGTGTTATGAGTGTGCCAGGGCATAGGCTGTAAAATAGCAGCCTAAAAGATGGTGCAGGTGTGCAAGCTGCTCCTTCATTTTGAACGAATAGTCTTGTTACTTTGTGTATTCTAGGAATTGGCTGATGTTCTACAAAGATCAGACATAAGTTGTAGTATTTGGGCTAAAGCTTTTCTATTGTTCCTTTTTTAGTAAAAGCTGTAGGCCTTTCTGTGTTGAGGCTTAACAGCTTAATGACTTTGTCTTTCAGAAAAGAATGAGCAGAATCCTCAAAAATCATATTTGATCCATGCTGGACTGGAGCCTCTTACTTTTACTAACATGTTCCCCAGCTGGGAGCACCGTGAGGATATCGCCGAGGTCATGGAACAGGTGAGACGGCACAAATATGTACAAAATGACTTGTGCGTGAAGTGAAATTTGAAGCATAGTACAGATGGTTTCCAGGGTAAAAGGACATTTTGGACAAAAGTCCTTCATCAGCTTTGCAAGCAAAGTGTAGCTGATACCAGAAATTGTATACAGTGTATATGTGTTTGTGTATACATGAAGCAAGCAATACATTTATTTAGGGGAACTGCTAGAATTTGCTTAGAACTCAATTATTTATTAAAAAAATACAAGTAGTTATATATAAGATCTTGCATTATGCAGAACATGGTTTTCATTGTCATTTGGATATCATGGGTTCTCTTGTGTGTGCACGTGTGTGTAGGAGGCAGAGATGTGTAACCAGATCACTCTGGTGGAGGATGTTCTGGCACGTCTTTGCCAAAGCACTTATCCTCTTGCAACACTGCAGAATCGGCCCCTTCCACATGGTGTTGACCCCCTGCGACTTGAAATCTACCTATCAGATGAGGACTTTGAGGTGAGATCACTCCCTTGAGCAATCATTTTCTTCAACTAACCAGAATACATAAAACATCTTGAGAAGCAGTGTATTTCATTAGAGATTTTCATTCAAGTGTATAGAATCTGATGCCTTGCTTTTTATACTCTAGTCTGGTTTGTAGGAATTTCTGAGTTGGTAAGTACTTTTTGTTTTTTTTTTTTTTTTTTTTTTTTTAAACTACTGGGCCTCACAAAAGCACAGAATGATGTCTACTATGCACTGCTTCACTTTTCCTTCACTAATGAATCTGTTTGTGTTGCTCTTCCTTTTGCACTATCTCACTTATGGCATCTTTGCAGATATTTCCTTTGATAGGATGCTGCATATACCCACAGTATAAGTGTAAAGTTTGACTCAAGCTTCAGGTTTTCCAAGGCTTTCAACTTGACATGCATGACAACATCCTGAACAATTCCTGCACTGAGAATAATAAGGTCTTTTGAAAAACTGAAACAAGCACAAGTCATTGGTACTGTTATGACAATATCCTGACATCTGCTGGTCAATAAAATGCTTTACATGTTCAGAATGAGAGACTACATGTGCCCGGAAAGACTGGATTCTCATTCTGAACGTTATCAAGCTATACTACATTTACATTTATGGCACTTGGCAGACCCGCTTATGCAGAGCGACTTACATTTATTTCATTTATGTAACTGAGCAGTTGAGGTTAAGGGCCTTGCTGAAGGCCCAGCAGTGACCGCTTGGGCCCTATACTATACTGAAATGCAGTGCAACTTGTGCATTTAAAACCTTTCAACCTGGAATTTGCTAAATCCAAGGTTCATTAATGTTAAATGTCAAATTAAAGACTGTAGTTGTGTACAGCTCATTCATTTACATAATCTAAAACCTGACTGATCATGCCAGATCAGTGAGAGATGAAGCAAGTTTCAAGAAGGAATGTACCTATAAAGTTAATGGGACCTGCAGTACAGTAATGAAGTTATGCAGTCATGTATAGATGAACTACTTGGAGTATCAGTCTCATTCTGCCTTGGCCACGTCTGTGTTTTTGTAAGCCCTTGAATGTAAGGCTATTTTTTTTGGTAACATTATCATCTATTCTATCAATTAATACCCATAATACCACTAGTCTGTGAGTAGATGGGCTAACAAACTGTTCAAACTCTGTGCACTATTAGGTCATAACATTATAATGTTTAAGTAAGGAATACAAAATTTATGGAATTGTTCATTTATTAATGAATGACACATCATGCTTTTTAACTATTTAAAGTTACGTTTAATGTTATGGCAACGTGTCCTGTTAGAGAAACCTTAAAGCGTAAAATCCTCAGTCCCGAAAGCTTTCCTGTGGAAAGATTCAGTAAGAAACCTACCGACACTGAGGACTCCTTCCATAAATGTTCATTTGTCTCCTTACAAAAAAACCTTTCATTTGGCAGTTTTTCATGTTCCAACTGTCACACGATAGCTACCAGCTAGGGAGGGTGGAGTTCAACACGTTTCCTCCGAGACATTTGAAGCCATTTATTTGTTCATTAGTCTTCAGTAATTGCTGCATGAAATGCCGATCTGGGTCGACATGGTGGATAGGTATCTGTTTTAACAAGTGTCTCAGCCCTCTGAGATACAGTATGCGCTCATGTGCTGTACAGTGGCCTACAGAAGACAGGCGGTTGCTACAATTGGGATCTGATGTGAATGCTAGAACTTATTAATGTAGTGTAAATTTTAGTAGAATATTTCATGACTAATTTAGTCATGTCCAATTCCCACCCATCAGATGACTCTCCCCTTGTCACAAGACAACCGCCAACCAGGGAGGGCGAAGCCAGCCGACCACATCTTTTTTTTTTTAAACTGATCTCTTTTGACATAATACTCTCACAATACTCGCTTTGACATAGCTCTATCCGCCCCCTTCTGTATACTTGAGCTCACAGACCCCTCATGATTAGCTAGTGTCACTGTAATTGACAGGGAGAGAGACTATGCCACCCCTCCCTCCCTCAGAGCACAGGCCAATTCTGCTCACTTGAGCTCCTGGCCCTGTACGGCTATGGCATCAGTGGGATTCAAACTCGCAATCTCCTCATGGGGAGAACTCTTTTCTGTTGCTGAATTTGGGATCCCTACAGGCCATTTCAATTTTATATTTGGAAGCTGTTAAAAGACAGTTTTTCATGCATGAGTGTATTTTTCTCCTTTCATAAGCTCTGCATGTGTTCTGTTTTTTCAGAAAGCCCTGGAGATGAAGAGAGAGGAGTATGAAGCCTTGCCAGGGTGGAAGCAAGTCAATCTAAAAAAAGCCAAAGGACTCTTTTAGATGTTTCTCAAAGTGATGTTGACCATGCTCTGTTTCTGTCACAGCTATGGTTCTGTGTGCACTTGGGTGGGGTGACCTCAGCTCGTCATGCAAACGATGCCTTTGGGAATCAGTCACTGACAACATGGTGATGTGGGTCATGCCAAATGTCACATTAGGTTTAACAGTGTTTACCTGCTCTGTTGTCCATCTCTGATGTTGACGTGTTTTGTGTCTATGCACTTTTAACAGTCACCACTGTGTGTGATATCACATTTCTATGAACTGTGCTGTGCAGTAAGTTTCTGTACCATTTTTGACAACAGCTCTTCTGTTCTCTTCTTCTTATTAAAGCAAAAGTAATCAAGTCTGGTTTCTGTCTTCCCAACTTTTCATGGGATAGTGCTGTGTGCTTGAGGAAAATGTAGCCTAATTTGTAGCAAGGGAGTGTACACTCTTCTAATTTTCAGGTTGCTCTTGTATTTTCCATCTCCAGTGGGATTTACAAATATGTAAGTTTCTTTTACTGTGTGAATGAACTTTGGCTGTTGTCAGGGGATCGCTCACATTAAAGGTCCTGGAGTCATTGCTCATGCGTGTTATAACACTAAAATATGTGAGAAAAACTAAAAGATGAATTAATGAATGAAACACTGTAAATGTACAGCATAGTGCCTTGCTTTTGTGTACAGTTTATATACAGAATGGACTCTAGTCTGTATTTCAAAGACTTACTTTGTGATAAAGGCAATGGTAATAAAGCATATTTACACTTATCACCATGATAAAGTTAAGATGTATTTCATTTTTATGTAAGACCCATTTTATACATTTTTGGAAACATGTAATATCCTTTTCTTTTAACATTTGTAAGTCCCCATATTTACCATTGGGATTTTCAGGTAAACAAAGTAACAACAATGTTCATCTAATCCATTTGGTTGGGATTTATTCTCCTGTTTAGCAAGTAAAATCAGTAAATCTGCAAGAATATGGAGAAATATGATTGCAGTAAGTCTTATCTTTGGGATTAGACTGATTAATCCCAAATCTGATTAGATGTTACATAATAGACGTACAACGTTCTGCTTCCTTGTGTTGGACTGCTAGGGCAGTTTCCTCTGGCAACAATGGCCAATTAGGACGCGTTGAGGGGTAAATTGAGGTCAGTGCAGTCAGTAAGGCCTTGCTAGTGGAATAGGCCAGTATGAGCTCTGTATGTAAATCTGGATTGCCTACAGTCCAAATACAAGTTGCAAATGCTTGTTCAAATGATGTATGATGCTTCAGTGAATGTGGGTTGCATCTCCAGCACAGTGGCACAGGTGCTTAATGAAATAATTCCCATAACGTAATGGCGGCGCGGCCGCAGGTCGCAGCGGCCACTCCGGATCTGAAAGTTGTGCCTTTTTGTTTTGTTTTGTTT
>JAQQZR010000018.1:9934317-9959134 GCA_030068235.1 Notoglanidium macrostoma | reverse complement strand
CCGAAGATGCTGGGATTGGCTCCAGCTTCCCCGTGACCCAGACGGATAAAGCGCTATAGATAATGGATGGATGGATGTTTGAGTGTGGCTTACATGATGCTTTGCAATGTTGTCCTACAGTTTTCAGGGAGAGTATGAAGGGGACAGCATCTGTTCAGATATCAGTGACTCAAACACATCAGCTGAATTCAGGTATAAAAATTATGATTGCTTTGGTATCTGAATCGTGTATTATTTATTAATAATTATTAATCATGTATTTTTATTAATATTTAAATATATTGAGAATTTAGATAATTTTTAACTTATTTTAATCATGCATATGTAGTATATACAGTACATGTCACATTATTATTATTACAAGTTTTTAATCATTGCAGTTCTGGGAGCTATGACACAGATGTGGAGGATTATGGGAACAATATATACTCACCAAGACAGCTCAGGTTTGGACTGAAAAGTGGATGATGATGATGATGATGAAAAATTGCTATACTTTAATTATTGACTATTTTACTAATTAACTATTTAGCATGATCACTGGTTTGCTACAGACAATGGTTTTATTTATTTATTGTGTGCCAGTATGCAGTAAATGATAAAGGCTGTTCAGCAAAAATATTTTGGGAGAACTAATTTTTCCACCTTAGTGCAACAATTTTTCTCGTTATTTCATAGATTGGATTCAGAAATAGAAAACTATGAGCTGGATCTCTGCTCAGAGATAAGAGTAAGGAAAAACACCAGGAATGAATACAAGTGAGGATCTTCTTGCAGATTCATTTACACTGCCAGGTAATTGGAAAAGAAATAAAATTTAGAGAGGTTTCTTGTTTTATTCATCTTTGTCTGGATTTCAGGCTGTCCTTGAGATGTAATGGCTCGAATCCTGACACGAAGGCAGTTTTTGCCTACATTTCACTTATTGTTAGTGAATCTTCAGAGGAGACTGAAATCACCTGGAGAAGCTTCTTCCAGTCTTACTATGAGACTAAAGGGTTAACTGAGAGGTACGGATACCAGTTAGGTCAAAATTATTATATATACCTTATATGTGCTGGGTGTAAAATTGAGAGTGATGCATTCTGATGTTGTTTAACTAAGGTAAGAAATAACTTTGTCATCATATTAAATAATTAATTTCATGTTTTTATGTCAAAAGTAACTTTTTTGTAATATGTTAATGTATTATCAAAACTAGAAATTTTAATTTGAAAGCATCTTTTATTCTCTGTAAGTTTACTGGTTATATGATTGACTGTGTGACTAACCAATATTTTCTATTAACTAGAATTTTCCTAGCCAATTATGTCAGCTACTGGGCTTAATGCTAGTCTAGTCTGACATTTTATTGGCAGATAATGCTGGCAAATGAGCATAAAGTACCTCCATGTGCTTTTTATAAAGTAAGATGTTCATTGCTTGTGCCAATATCACAAAAGTAAACAGGATTAAGGTCATAGTCTGAGTCTATCATATCTGAAACTTGCTTCTGTTTTAAGCAAACTTCAGCCTGCATGAGTAACTCGTATTCAGAATGGTGCTTAAGTCTGATGTCTGAATACCGATATGCGCAATTTCAATATCAAATCCTCGCTACATGAGCTTAATTCAGCTCTGTATACAATCTAAATTATTGTTGAAGTGAAACTGTGCGGATTTATTTCATATCATAGAAACCCACGCTTTGCTGAGAGAACATATTCCTTGCTGTCTTTCCTGCACATTGCACCTGGACTGGAGGAAGTGGAATTTGGCATTCACAGTCTAACTACGAGCTGGGCTCCTAGGATCCTCTCTCTCTGTCATGCAAACCCCAATATTCGTAATATCCGGTAGGAGAAAACCCTGCACCTGTGCTGTACCTATGTTTATATGCAAGTTAATGAGCTCAAATATGCTTTTACAGTCATACTGCAAGCTACTGCTTCAGGCTTAGAATCCACTTTGTCTCATGCATGATTATAGACTTATCAATCTTATCTATACTTATCTTAAGAGATATAATAAAAAATGTATTTAAATGTTTTATCTTAGAGTATTATTATTTTTTCTTTTGAACAGTCTGCTGTTGGAAAATGATAAGGACAATGATAAGGACAGTGCCTGCTCATCTTTATCCATTGGAAGAAATTTCACAGACTCCACGTAAATCATTTGAATTCTTCTTTTCTTTCTGGGAATGACCCTTAACCTGCTAATTGACTATAAAATATATTGTGAGGTAATTGGACAATACTACAATAATACTTGTTGTTTTATGTCATATTTTCAGATCTTTGTATTTCCCTTTCTACATGTGTATATGACTTGCAGTTAATAATATATTTATAAAATTACTTTTGTGACAGGTATTTTTTCCACTGACTACTGCTGATATAAAGATCTTTATCAAATTTAAATCACTCATTTAAATGTATGTAAAGCGCCATTCAATACCATTCTGGTACTGAATCTATGTTCACTTTTGTGTAAATTCTTATTTTCTTCAAGGGTTACAGTGAAAATCGATTTGCTCAGCGACACCACTACACCATCCCTCATTCACCTCAACTTACCATCTTCTGAGATCAGCAACCTTGATGGAGCTGGTCTTCTTTACAGACTGAAGTGCCTTGAGGGTTTAAATGACACGTATGTATAATGAAATAGTTTGTGTAAATACTATATAGTTACGTAGACAAACTTCATCTTGAAAGACTTATTTCATTGTTAATGTTAAAACTTTCTTTTGCATGTTCTTCTTTCTTTTTTTACTGTAGCTCCCAAGAGTATGATGTGCAAATATATGAGCTGATCGCCTTCCTCCACTCTGTTCCTCATCTTCAGAAACTGAAATTGCAGATTGAGAACCTAACCACAGCCTGGGCTACAAGGATCCTTTCCTTTAAAACCTGCCAAAGTCTTACAAAGATCTTGTGAGAACAAGTACCATGGCTCTTTTCTCTGATCAGCAACTAAACCTGGGTCACCCTGTTTATGAGGCCTGACTCTTATTTCATTTGTATTTTTTATTTTTTATTTTTTAGAAGAGTTGAAACAATCTGTATTTGTGTTGCAGCGTGACTACCTCATCATATGACATGTTAAAGGAGGAGGTAATCTCAGAACTTGAGAAAAACTGGACATGTCAGGACTGTGTTGTGGTTATTACAGGGTTTGTTCTTTCTTCATTTTATTTAACCATTCTTTACATTCATAAAGATAAAATAACCTTTTAACATTTATTTACATTGTAAATAACATGCCATAGATTTTATTTTTTTTTGCTTATTTATAAAGACATTTGAGTTTGTAAATACGTAAGTGCAATTAATGACAGTAATATAGACTAATGCCCTGCACTGTTTCCTGTGTATTAATACAGACTGAGATGCAGCAACCCCACTGCTAAATGTTCAAAGCAAAACTGGTCACAGGAATGCAACAAAAAAGTGAAGCTCTTATTCTGCAGAGGTCGTTATTCAGAGGAGCCCTCGAGCTGTGATCAGTGCGAGACAGACAGTGAGAGAGAAGAGAATAAATATTCCAGGTTTGAGTGCTATTCTGATGTAGCAGAAGCTCAGGAGTCCACACTGGAGGAAGATGAACATGAAGAGGAAGATGGAGATGAGTTCATAGATTGAATGGTATATGCTTTCATGAAAAATCAGAAACATCAAGATTAACATTTGGCTTTAGCCATTCTAATGCACAGTGTAGGCAAAGTGCAAAAGTGACATCATAGATTTTTTTCTCTCCTCTCTTTATGAATTTACAATTGTCAAGTAATTTAATAAGGGTGTTGCTGTGGTGTTTGTGGGCTTTGGGAAATGATATTTTAACATGTTTAAAAACTCTTTAACAACACTGGAAACAAAAAAAAAAAACAAAAAACAACACTACTGAGATAATAATGACAGTAAGCAAATAAAGACCTAAATAAATATAATAAAGTTATGAGGTATGCTGATAAAAATGCTCTGCCATCTCTGAATTTCTACACTACTTCGATTATACTATACACTGCATAACATGTTCTATGAAAACAACAACAACAACAACGACAACAAAAAAACAGTTTTGCTTGTGATCGTATCTTGTCTGAGCAAAAATGACCTGTATTCAACTGTTGATCTATTAAAGTGCCAGTTTTTCCTCAGCTATAAAAACTTAGATTAGATATAACATTTTAATACACTACATTAATATATCAAATTTAACCATAAGTAATTCACTAATGTTAATAGCGCAAATGTGATTTTTAAAATAGGTTTGCCTAAAAAAAAAAAAAAAAAAGATTATGATAAAAATTCAATATATTAATGTCATAAATATACATATCATCCACACACATTAATGTTGATGGCCTTTTACAAATAAACACTGACATACCAGTAGAGGGAGACATTATGCCTCAAGATGAGATCAAACTATATTTATAGATGTATGTAACATTTCCAGATGTGAAATCCATCAGTTTCACTCCCAAAATAAACCTTTCAATTATTCTATGTTAATTAATTAATTAATATAGGTGACCTCTTTCTAGGTCAACAGGAAATCTATAAGCATGTCATATCTATTCTTTTAGTTTCCTTGATTTCCTTTAGTTGTAATTTTTGTGTATTTCCAGACAAACAAAATAGTGCTTCTGTAAAAAAACAAGACCAAAACTATGCAAAACAATTCAAAGCTCTAACAGGGATAACTTTTCAATAAATTTAATATCTCAATAAGTAATTAATAAGTTAAATGGTCAATAAATAGGTAATAAAAAAATTCCAGGACAATACATTATTTACATGTGCCATTTCATTCCTAAGACTTAGATACATTTCTATTTGCCTTAATAATAGCATCCTGTTTTCACAATTGAGCAAAAAAATTCATGCTTATTTTGCTATTTCTCTTGCTGTTGCAAATAATTTCACAGGTTTTCTATAGAATTGCAGTCTGGTGATTTTGCAGACCAATCAAAGCTCCCCAATGATACAATGTGCTCAACAAACAAGTCACACACAGATCTGGCCTTATGCTTTCTGTAGTTGTCATCCTGGAAAACAGGTGCTTGTGTTGTATTCTGCTTGAAGCACAAAAATCAACCACTGAGTCTGACAACTAATGAATAGGTTTTATGCTAAGTTGCCTTTGTCCAGGTGCAACATATTGACATTGTACAAGAACGTGCTGCTGTTTGTGGATGCGAATATTTGTTTGTCCTTCACTCAAGGTCTCAGGTCCCTCAGGTCCCTTCATTCCCTTGGTGAAGCCAGTGATCTCACATGAATCTTGAGATTGCAATGAATTGGTTGAACCCAAACATGTCATGCTAGTTCACTGGGAAAGGGTTAAATATCTCTACAAATTTGAACGGCCTTTTCTGTGAGGTATGCAACACCTCGATATCAAATTACTTTTGATAACTTGATACTAAGTGAGCTACTTTATGAGCTACTTTATACCTTGTCTCACATTCTCGGTAACAGATAAGGGACCTGCCAGTACTGCAGCTTGATTATCTGTGTTTACAGATTAATCCTAGTGAGGGACAGACTGAACCATTTTGCGCCTTTTGTAAGGGGTGAAGAGAGTCTCCATTTTTTTAAATACAAAGATCAGTCTCTCAAAATACTTATCAACTTTAGAGTACTTATGTCTCTAATTACTTAAAAACAACAACAACAAAAAAAAAACTTTTCATTCCAGGCTTTTTGAGGCCCTTAAATAAAGTTTGAACCTGTAAATTGTTCGTCATATTCGTTGGCAAAATCTAACATTAGATGGCTTAAAACTATAGTATTTCCAGAAAATATTATTTACTTTTATCTTTAGGGGAGCTGAAATAAATTTTAAAATCTAAAACGGCCAATTCTGACCAATAGGATTTTGATAAACATGTTTGTTCTGTCTTGATATTCCTTTATAAATCGCAGAACAGGTTTGGGTGTGGTAGTTATGCGAGAGTTTTCATTTTCGTTGTTCAGGTACAACTTAAAATGAGAAGAATTTTCTCACGTTCATATTCTCAAGACGTAGAGTCTGAACTTCACCAGAAGGTAAGTGAAGTGTATTTCCTTAATGCCCTAAACAGCAGAAAAATAGAGCTTAATCCAGAATTTAATCTGTATGGGTCACATAATTTTACAAGCCCCTAAAGAAATGTGGGGGAAAAAATCCTTTACAGTTTCTTGTGCGCACCAGAAAGTTTCTTCCTGTTTGCCCACGTCTCTTTATTAATATTAATATTTTTACTTAGTTTTCATACAGTGTTACAGAAGGTCTGCCAGATACTCAACAACAGTGTTGCCTCTTGTTACATTAGGCTCGTAAAATATATTAAATAGCTAACCAATGTCTACAGTGTATTAGTTAATGCCTTTATGCGATCTGTCATTGAACTTAACTTGAAATTAGATGTTTTAGAAATTGCAGAATGTCCATAACTGCTCATTTTATAACAGGAAGATAGCTAGATGAATCACTGAGCGCACAAAAGTGAGCGCATCTAACATCACACATAACAATGTCTAATGATGAGTGTTCAAAAATGAATTTATTACATAAGCAAACATAATAGAATATAGGCTCAATGACGTAACCCATTTCACATGACAAGCTCCATGCATGCTGCTTCAAATTTCATCACCTGCATTGAAACGTTGCATAAAATTAAAGCCTGTTAAACATGTTTTTCCAAATTAAAGTCCCCTGCTAAAGAGCTTTTGTAAGTTCTTTGGAAAATAGCACACATTCCCTGTGTGCCTGAGGAGCAGCCTACTCTTATTACTGTGTAGTAAATAAGTAATAACTTTGCATTCATTTATTATGAGTTTTATTTATATGGGATGAATGTGAATGTAAGTTTCAAATAGAGACATAATAAGTGAAACATGAGCTTGGAGGAGCCAGTTGTGTGCAAGTGCAAAACACACTATCGTAAAAAAGGAGTTCTCTCACAACAATATGCTTTCCGTGGACAAGATCAGTTTAATCTCTAAAATGATGCACTCAGCAAAGTGAAGTAGAATAATTTCATGTGAATAATCATGCAGTGGCAGAGGAAATGAAGATGAAGAGGAAGGCTCGCATCTGAAAACTGCCGATCATATCATGTAGGCTACTATGACTAAATGTTATTGTTATCGGAAGATAATTAAATGTTTTCATGTTAAAAAAACTGATGATTTTTTGATGAGATTATGTTTTTTATACCGGTACAAAATTTTGGTAATAATTTCAAGAATTCTGCAGCGTTGTAGAATAATTATTGCAATCAATGCAGAGTTTCTGTTAAAAGTAATAAATAAATAAAAAATATGTAAAAGAAAATATATGTTTAAAAAACAAACAAACAAAAAAGCCTAGGCCTTTTTTAACGTGTGAAAATGGCCGTATCTGTTTATTTAAACTCCTAAAACATGTGTAGTATAGGCTATCATTCGATATTGTTTTTTGTTAAAATTCTGAAATACAATAAACAAACAAATAAAAATAGGTCATGGTTTTGAAAGCAGTTTGCTCCCAGGCTTTCACATGCATTTTAATATTAATTTAATAGCTCAAAACCATGGACATGAATTTAGTGAATCTGGCAATATATCTCTTGTTACATTATAAGTGTGTATTAGATGGACAGGAACACTGTTCTTGTTTTCACAAAGAAAAAAACACATTTGTTGCTCAATCTTTTTAAAATGTCTTGGTCATAGCTAATGTCAAAAATATTGTTACACCACACAGCTCAGATGATGCTTATTTGTCCCTAACTTGTATTAAAAATGTGCTTGATGCTGGGGTGTGTACAAATAGAGATATAATAAGGGAATGTAGGTGGGGATGTATTTTTAAGGTAGGCCTACTTACCAGGAAAGGTTTGGTTTGGCTGTACTAGCTACACTTGTACACTTATTAAAACTTGCACAGGTCTCTTCATGACAGTCTCAACTACAAACTATAAAAAGTACTTGATGATTGGAGCTACAGCAATGCAATAATAAGGGGGTGCATTAAAGCTTCATTTTTTCCACTAAAAAACCCCAAAAAACAACAACAACCTGTTCTACGATTGGAACTGTGTCAATAGCAATTTAAATTCTTACACTCAACATTTCAAACATTTTTAACTGATGTCAAGTACACAAGTCAACTATTGTGTGACATCTTACACAAATACATACAGTAACAGAGGTCAACAGTGCCGAGTTTGCCATAAAGCCAAACAACACAGCACATCAAATCAGTTTCTGACTACTTTGTACTGTACTTTGTACTGTATCATGCATGGGTTTACGCAGGGTATTTTGTCTTTCACACATGAGCACACAACTGAAGCCCATAAGGTTAAAATCTGTTAAAAGTGAAATATCAATTTGTTTATATTATACTCTCAGGCCTTCATTTTCCATGTACCCTTTTGAAACATTTAGTGTATACATGTAATATACATAAACACTGATATCCAACTTATAGAGTGCACATACACACACAATTAGAAAATGCTCAGCAGCAATGTCGCCTCTTGTTACATTAGGCTCGTAAAATATGTTAAAGCACCTGTCTTTTACCAAGTGTAGAAGTTAACGCTTTTTTGTGGTCTGTTGTCGAATAGAAGCTGTTGGTGAAGAATTCCACCCCCCCGCAATGTAAAATGTACCTGATGATGCCTGTAAAACATGTTTTTCCACATTAAAGTCCCCTGCCCAAGAGCTTTAGAAAGTTCTTTGGAAAATAGCATAAATTCCATGTGTGCCTGAGGAGCAGCTTACTTTTATACTTTGTGATAAGGCATACATTTGCATTTATTTATTATAATTTTATTTACATGGGCTGAACAGTTGCATATTTAACAGAATTTGAGTTCATGTTTTGAATGTTATTGTAAAAAAGGAGTTAAAGATTAGTTTAATCTTTAAAAAGATGAACTTTAAATCACTCAGCAAAGTGAAGTAGAATGAGTTCAGATGAGTAACCATGCAGTGGTAGAGGAAATGAAGATGAAGATGAAGAAAAAGAAAGAAGAAGAAGAAAACTGCAACTCATATCCACTGAATTTAAACAGTCACTATGTACCATGCCACTAAACTGCAGATTATTTGTTAATTTGTTTGTTTAATGTGTTTAAATTTTTTACATGTAGAAAAAGAAGTAGCATGTTGCTTTGTCAGTGGTAAATTCTATCAGCTCCAGCACATTTATTTCGCAGTTTATTTTCTTTCTTCATTAACAGCAAAAAGCTAATTCTGGAATCCGGTGTGTGGGTGTGTGTGTGTGTGTGTGTGTGTGTGTGTGTGTGTGTGTGTGTGTGTGTGTGAAGCAGATGTGTGGTGAACTAGTTGCCTATATATCTGGTCTTGTCTTTAAGATCCAGTCATCTTAAACGTGACGTGCAGTCACCTTTCTAACTCACCTCTTTGCTACTCTGTCCTGCCTGCTCACTACCCTCTTGACCTCTGCCTGCCTGCTTATTGTCATTCTGACCTCCCTCTGTTTCCTTAATACAGCATAACATATATGTAAAATTCATCATCATCATCTATACTATCCTTCTCAGTATTAAGCCTGCATGACAAACCACAGGAAATACAGGCTATGTTATAATCTCTAAGTCCTTATTCTTCCAAGTTTCGACTTTTAGTCTTTTTTTTTTTTTAGCATCATAAAGGGTCAGATGTCGCTTCTCCTCTTGCTCATGTTTACACTATGACTGAAATTTAATCTGAGTTCAGTAAAGCAGTTATACATTTGAACTAATACATTTTCTCAGCCTTCAGCACACATGGATTTTAATATTACCCAACCAGGTAAAAATCCTGAACTCCTGAGTTAAAACAAAGGGGGTACCTACTATAAAAGCTTATACCAAAAGGGCAAAAGACTAAACCACCACAGCCACACAGAAGACTATTAAAATGAAAAAATAAACACTTTGATATCAAAATATATCTCTACAACAACTAATCCTCCATTCTGTCACTACTTATGATTAAGCACCAATGTTAGCTAACATTAGATAATATACAGTATGCCATTTTACATTGGTAATGAAATGCCAAGCCAACATTAGAAATAAAAGCAAGTGCTATCAGCTTTCATTAACGTTAGCTAGCTAAAGTCAGCTAAGGCACACATTAGCCTTAGCTAGCTAATGTTAGTTAGCCAAACTTAAGGCAAAGGCAAGGCAAGGCAAGTTTATTTATAGAGCACATTATCATACACATGGGTCATTCAATGTGCTTTACAGAAACAAGAAAAATATATTAAAAATAGAGATAGAAAAAGTAATGAGAAAAAGGAATAAAAAATAAAGATAAAAATAGAAATAAAACAATTAAAAAGTGCTATACAATATTATAAAATATTTTAAGATTAGGCACAGTGAAAGGGTAGAAACTAGCTAATATTAGCCTCCATCTGTAGACATATGACACAATTTAATTCAGACACTCTGAAGGTAAGAATGTAAAGTGTATTAAACAAGCTAAATAGCTAATTAACATACAGGTATCTCCATTGACTTGCGCGATGCACAGGAGTATTGACCTTAATGAGGGTGCGAGCCACTCAAAGTTAACAAATGGCATGGTTCACTTTAGGGATGTCTGAAATCATATTACAAGATTCTTCCTGGTGTGAATATGGGAAATATATTGTAATATTTACAATTACATGTAAAAACTATATATAAATATATCCAAATCTTAATCAGGCCCTGATTAACAGTCTAGTCTTTAAAAGCATTGATGCTGAAATGGAATTTGCAACTTGTGTTGGCCTGTTAATTCAAGTGGGTTCTGTGTTGCACAAATAAAACAGCTGGAAAATCATGATGTCTTGCTTTGACTATGGAAAAGACAACTAGTCAATTAGTAAACATCAGAAGTTGTACAACTTTTAGTGTATGTACATGGTGCACTGTAATGGATTTTCATCCCATTTTACATTGAATTAACATCAGTTAAAACTTCAGAATGAAATTGTTCTTTTTATGAAATATTTTTCTGTATAACAGTGTAATTCAAAAGAGCTGCATGAATGCTGCTGAGTGAAAACTATGCAGATGGAGCAGACTGATAACAGTAAGTCTAATCTTGTTTGCTTTTATAATTTTGTTGCTTTTATAGTTGTAATAATTGGCTACAACTATGCCCTAGCAAAATTGTTGAACAGGGTCAAGTTCATTGCTTCTTACCCAGTAAATAGTTGACACAGTGTTAAGAATAGTTGAAGAGCAATTTAACTTATTTTACTGTTAAATAGCTGATGACTTATAATTGCTATTTTACTTGGAAAAGACAAGAGATATTTGAGTTCTTTAGCTACAAGCAAGGACTGAATTGAACATATTGAACTATTTGAGCTAATTGTTACAGAATAGAAAAAAAAAAATCCAATCTTGTCTTCTATATTTTTCCTGCAGCAAAGAAGCAGAGTATAGAAGCACCACCACCAGGCTCCTTAAATACTGAAATTACGGCAAAGGGTAGCAATGTGTTTGCTCCAATTTTTTATAATGTACAAGGAGCAATTACTCTCACTCAAAGTGGTAAGGCTTAATGTTTTATACTTAGATTTATATTACAATTTTAACCTAAAATGGATATTGTTGGGTATTTTGTGATATTTTAGCTGAGATATTTCGAAAGTACTGTGAATTTATATTATATTGTGAATCACTGCTTGAATAATCCTCTGTGTAGGTGCAACCTTACCTGTAGGTGAGGCCAGAGGTATGTTAACTTGGCATTTTTATGATTTTGTAGGTCCTGTATTTGATCTCTTAAATGAATCATATCTCAGATATTATACATAGTCTAAAATTTGCTGGTCATTTCTGTAGCAGTTCATATTTTGTCAAAATATCTGACTTGGTCATTCAACATTTATTTATTTATTTTTGGCAGATACAATCTCAGTGATGACAGAGTATAAGGAGTCAATTTTGTCCGAGCATGCATACACTAGGGAGTATACCTCCCGTCCTGGTGAGCATGTGCTCCTGGCAGATCGTTATGTCGATCCACAGATCATTCAGAGACACAGAGAGAAGGAAGAGAAAGAAAAAGAGATGCGCTCCAAAGGAAATGACTTTTTCAACCACAGGCCATATGATACCAACCAAAGTATTGGTATAGATGACTTGTTTACTCAAGACGATGGTCCAAATAAGGAGAATCCAAAAGCTGTCATTCTCCAAGGAAATTCTGGAAATGGAAAGTCTTTCATAGCACAAAAAATCCTTCTGGACTGGGCCAAGGGAGATCTCTTTACAGGGATCTTTGATGTAGTCTTTCATCTTAGATGCCCAGAGTTTAATGATGAGGAGCTAAATAAAAAGGACATAACTCTGGTGGAACTTCTAAATTGCAGTGAAGACATGACTCAGATCTTAAAGGATAAAGAAAAGAGAGTTCTTTTCCTGATTGATGGTTTTGATGAACTCAGATGTTCTCTGCCTACAAAGGCATTGCCTGTCAGAGTTGATATCCAGGCTAAACCTGGTGCCATCCTGAGCTCTCTTTTGAGGGGAACCATGTTAAAAGGGTCCTTTTTGCTGGTCACTACAAGGTCAACATCTACAGAAAAATTAGGAAAACTGCTCAAGTGTCCACAACGTTTCACTGAGATTATGGGCTTTTCTGAGAAGGGAGTACAAGAATATTTTCAAAAGTTCTTTGTGTACAAGGATCTTTCAACACAAGTGTATGAGCAAGTAAAGATGCATGAGGCTCTCTACACAGCTTGCTTCAGCCCTGTAATGTGCTGGCTTATCTGCAATGTATTTAAGCATAAGCGCAACATGGGTACAAGCATGACACGTGGACTGAAAAGTACCACCTTCATTTTCACAGATTTTGTATTCACACTGCTGGAACATCATTGCCAAGATATAGATCAATCTCAACAGTTCATCCTGCTGAAGAACCTTGGCCAGTTAGCTGAAGAAGGAATGCTTAAAGGCAAAATCCTATTTGAAAGGCACTTTGTTACTGAGGGGAAAAATTTGGTTGGTCTTCCTTTCCTCTGCACTTTTCACCACAGAGAGGGAACTCAGAAGACGGAAATGTTTAGTTTTATGCATCTCAGCTTTCAAGAGTTCTTTGCTGCGCTCTTCTATGTCTTACTCGACAAGACAGAGGCTGAGACCAAAATCAAGCAGCTGCTATCATCTGATCTCTCCCGACATTCCCATCTGTTACCAGTTATCCAATTTCTTTTTGGAATCTCCAACAAGAACGTGACGAACTTCATTAATGAGAAACATCAACACATAGTGTCACCAAAAATTGGTTCCCTCATGGAAAAATGGATACACACATTTGTAAAAAAAAAAGATATGAACAAAGATTTTAGCAAATTCATTCTTCAATGCTTGTATGAAATTGATGATGAGAAAGATGTGATGAATGTTATGAAAATCTGGGAAACAGGGAAGGATGGGGTTCAAATTTCCCTGGAACAGATAACAGAGTACCGTGCAGCAGCGTACTGTCTGCAGTTCTGTAGACACATCAGAAGCCTAGAGCTGTGGAGCGGTACAATGCAGACTCTAAAAATGATGGAAAAAGTGCTGAGCAAATGTGATAATCTGAGGTTAGTATTAACATCACCAATACATCCATATTTGTCAGAAATAAATCATTACAACTTATGCTGTAGAAAAATAATCAATTATCTGGTGGGGTGTTACCACAAAGTTAATTGTTTTACAATAGCAGCATGTCCTCAAATGTTTATCCCTCTTATACCACTGCAAATTAACAATGATTACAGTTATTTTATTAAAGAAAAACACAACACTTTTATAGTTACATTTAATATTGTGTAACATCCATACAAATGATGGATCATTTTCTCATGAATCCTCCACAATATTAAAGGTAACTGTTACATCATTTAAGTTACAGTAGCTGGAAGCAGATGTTCCCTCACCTCTCTTATCTCTTTTAGACTCGCTTATTAATAAAACAAACAAACAAACAAACAAACAAACAAACAAACCAAACCCTAAAATAAATAGTGCAGTCAGAAAGTGTAATTAATAAACATCTGACATATCAGATCTGAGAATTCCACAGCATTGTGGTATAAGCTGAAATATTATCCTGCAACTACAATGATTTAGCTCTAAATTTACAAAGTAATAAAAATGTAAATAATGACTTTGCTTTATCTTTTTGTTTGACTGTATTTTTCTTTTAGGTCTGAAATATCTATGATCAAAATGTTTTTTTTTTTTTCAGTTTAACAGTGAATTATGCATCAGATGATGATGTAGACTATCTGATCTCAGCTCTGGGGAAAGCAAAAAACCTTAAATGCCTGAGGTAATCATAATACAGTTGGTGCTAACACTTTCAAATACTGTTTCCTAAATAGGAGCTACTACTAAGCAGGGACAAATGAGTACTGTTGTTACCTTACTTTTAACTACCAATCAGAACCTGTTAATTACTCAGTAAGTAATAGTAAATGATTGGGCTAAAGCAAATAATTAAAGTAAATAATTAGGCTAATTCACTATTAATTATTTAATAATCACTGAATCTTACATACGTATCTCCGACTACTAGTAAACTTTGCAAGTTACTATGTAAAACATTACATCAGCAGTGAGAAGGCACATGTGAAATACAGTCATGAAATACAGTATAATGAACACGAACACTGTGGATTATTTACTTTTCTCTTTTCCCCCACCAAATTACCTTTGGAGGAGTAACTAAAAGTAGATAGATTAAGTACACACAATCCAGTTGAAGTAAAATCTACATATAAAGGACAGATGAATTTCATGGTTTTTTTGGTTTACAAAAAGGGTTACAACTTTTCTATTTAGCATGCATGGCATTTGGAATGAGAAATGACATGAAACCAGTAGAGCATTACAGACAATAGAAATCAGTTGCCTCTGTCTTTGAATGTGTGTGTAATATTTTGCCCACCATCATTCTTATTATTCCATTTACGAGATCTTGTGATATAATGCCTTGCTCAGGTCTAATAGTTTCAATGTGGTGCTATTAATATATATTACATTTTAATGCTATCAACTGATATTATGACTAGCCTTTACTGGTCTATATGATTTATTATTGTTACCTCAGAGGAGGCTGAACATTATTATGTGTCATAGTTCTAAGAACAATAATATAACATGGTTACCAATTAACAAAAAAGCATATATTTTCTGCTCTGGTTTCACTTCAACACAGGATAGAAGATGGCAGTCTGTCTGACCACAGGGTACAGATGATCATGAGCTCTTTGTCCAATCAAAGATCAGTTAGGGATGTTGAGCTCCCAGTGAAGGCCATTAATCACATCAACACCACTGAAGTCCTCATAAATTATAACAAATCCCAGAAATCTTCAATTCTCAGGTAAACTTGCAGAACTTAAGCAAACTGTATTTCATGCAAAAGCCACTAAAAATTAACAACCAAGCTTACTAAGATGTGACGTATATACCTTCTGGTAATACTGTTTCCGGGTCTGATAACGTTTACACCTTTGCCAGAGGCTCTCATCTTTTCTACATGCTGCAGTGCTGTTTACCTCATTGTTTGAAAGCATCTGAATACAAAAAATCTACTCAGTTTTCATCCCACTGTTTTCATTGTGATGAGAAAGATAAGACAACACAGCTTGATTATAGCATTTGGGAAAGCAGCTACACTATTGGAGTTGGAAGATTTGACCCTTCAATGGTGCCTTACTAAAGAATTAGGTTCTGCCATTTTTACCTGAATTGGGATTTGAAGGAATGTTTGGACCTGGAAATGACTATTACGTCCCTTCCCAGAATCTTCTGTGACAAGTAGTTAGTGACCATTTTTGAAGGTAGCAATATTCCCAAAACAACCCGCAACAATCTGCAACAATTGGTCAACATCCTAGGCCTAGATCAGGGGTCTGCAACCTTCAACATCAAAGAGCAATTTTGGCCCCTTTCCCATCAAGTAAAACTCACATGGAGCCACAAAACCTATTTGATTGCTGGTGTCATGACCCGCTCCGCACCGCGCGCCTTGAACTCTCAGCCATGCGCGCATCTCCGTTGCAGAAGTGCACACTTCCGTCTTTGACGAAGATTGCACGGGCTACATTTCCCATGAGCACCTGCTTCCAGCCAAGAGGCCAATCAGCGGGGACAGGTACATCACATTAACGGACTGATTTTTGTATACTAAGTTCTTTACTTGTGCGCTGCCCATAGCCTGTCTCAGACCACTTTTACCTGGCCCCCTGTATATTGTCTTGTTTTTCTTGTTTGTTTGTATTTTGGATGGTGGTGGTTAAGCATTCTTTAATGTCATGAAAACACAAATTATATCGTGTTTTGCCGGTACCTTGCATGTATGAGTATCCTTTGGGTGGTGTATTTACTCTCCCTTTTCCTAGATCACTGGTATGTCAATAATGTTACCAGCCCTAATGCCCTAGACTAGACCCATGGGTTGTAATACTAGGTAAAGCACATCATTCTACTGTTTACAGAAAACGGAATGAGGCCTACAAAGAAAAGAACACAGTACCTACAGTCAAACATGGTGGAGGTTCAATGATGTTTTGGGGATGTTTTGCTGCCTCTGGCACTGGATGACTTGACCGTGTGCAAGGCATCATGAAATCTGAAGACTACCAAAAGCTTTTTTGGCACAATGTAGGGCCCAATGTCAGAAAGCTGTGTCTGCGTCAGAGGTCATGGGTGTTCCAGCAGGACAATGACACCAAACATACCTCTAAATGCACCCAGAAATGGTTGAATACAAAGCGCTGGAGAGTTCTGAAGTGGCCAGCAATGAGTCCGGATCTAAATCCGATTGAACACTTATGGAGAGAGATCAAAATTGCTGTTGGGAGAAGGCACCCTTCAAATATGAGACCTTGAGCAGGTTGCAAAAGAAGAGTGGTTGAAAATTCCAGTTGAGAAGTGTAACAAGCTTGTTGATGGTTATAGGAAGCGATCGGTTTCAGTTATTTTTTCCAAAGCGTGTGCAACCAAATATTAAGTTGAGGGTGCCAATAATTTTGTCCGGGCCCAATTTTTTAGTTTTTTGTGAAATGATGTCAAATTTGGCTTTTTTTCACTGCTTTTTTGTGTTGATCCAATGCACATAAAGGAAATAAACATGTGTATACCAAAACATTTGTAATTGCAATAATCTTCTAGGAGAAATGGTGCATTTTCTGGAAAAATTCCAGGGGTGCCGATAATTTCGGCCATGACTGTACATCAGTTCAGGGTTGTATAAGAATATTTGCAAAAAAATGCCTATTATGTAGTAGCTTTCCCATCTGGTTAATGTGATTTCTGTTCCTGAACATCACTGCAGAGCTTGTATATGTCAGGCCTCTAAGACGTGACTTTGATCTTCACACAGGATTGCAAGTTGTCATCCATGAGGCACAAGCAATGTCTATTTTTTATGTTTCATGCTGAAGAAAACCTGCTCATACAAGTATGTGGATCCAAAGATCGACATGATTCCAAATGCATACTTTTTCTTGCTCATATTAGTATCAGGAATGGCATTCTATTTTACAAACACAAGTTTGTCGGGTTTGGGGAGGTTTTCTATATCACTGCATTTGTGGTTCTGAGCAAGCATGGCCTTCTGGCAGCCAACATTTTCAAGATCAGCTGTCAGGCATTTGAACTTGGACACCCATACATCTTTATCAGCTATGTCGGCTAGCTAAATTTCAAGATCTGTTGAATAATGTGTTTTTATCCTCTTTGAACTCCCAGAATCTTTCACCAAATGCAGTTTGCATTGCATGCTGTAAATGTCGTAATTTATATGATTGTGTGTTTGTTTGAACTGTCTCAAAGAGCCGAAGTGAGACAGTGTACCTCTCTGTACATCTCTGATAAACACAGTCAACTTGCGCTCAAATGCCAAAACCTCCTCCAGCATCTGTACGGCTGTACTTTCTTTCCCCTGAAGACTTCTGTTCAGCATGTTAAGGTGCGCTGTCATATCCACTATGAAGTGCAGCTTTTCCAGCCAATCTGCCTGTTCCAGTTCAAGATAGAGGAGTTATTTGCTTTTGAGGAAAGTTTTCCAGACACGCAACAAACTGTTTCAGCACCTCTTCCCTGGACAGCCACTGGACTTTGTTATTCATCAGGACATACGAATATGAGATTTCGGCTTCTTCTAATAATGAACAGAACTGTCAGTGGTTTAACCCTTTTGCCCTTATATTGTTCTCTATCTGAATGATGAGGTTCATCACCTCTGTGCATTCTGGAGGAAATGTTTGAACACACAGTGCTTCTTGATACAGGATGTGGAGAAACGTTAGCAGCTTTCTTTGTAGCGTCTTTTGAAGTAAAGTAGCCCTTGTGTACTCCTGTCATACTCGGTGCCCCATCAGTAGCCACTGACACCATGTGAGTGCTGACTATTTCTTTGGCTTTTAAACAGTCCAACACAGCCTTATAGCCTCTCCCTGTGTTTGGCCTTTTAATGCTACCTACTCAATTTCTTCCTGTGGCCCTTCAGAGTTCACATATCTGCATAACAGCGCTATTTGCTGAATATCATTTACGTCTTTTGACTCATCAGGTGATTGAGGATGCTGGAGCTGAATTAATGTCCATTATTTGTTGACCAGTGATATTTGCTTCCATCTTTATGGTCCTGTCCTTGAAAGTCTCTGCTGAGCGAGGCATATCTCTAATTTTCTGAACAATTTCAGTTTTGTTTTTGAAGTCGGGGAATAGATGCACTGATATTTTAATGAATGTTTCTTTCATATATTCTCCATCTGTGAAAGGCTTTCTGCACCTGATTATCTCTTGAGCTGCCACAAAACAAGCAGCGGTAGTTGTATTTGTAGATTAAATCCACTTTTTCAAAGTATGTTTGCTCTGGTCAGCTTTTTGCAGCAGTTCCAAAACTGCTCTTTTTTTGTTCATCTTCAGCTTGGTACTTTTCAGCAAATGCTCTGTGTTTGTTTTGGAAATGTCTCTCATTAGACTTTTCATTGTTTGTTAATTTCTCACCACATATCAAGCATATCAGTAAGCCAGCATTGTTGGCAGTGAAAGCAAATGACTGTCTATGAATTAAATGCTCTCTTTTCTTCAGAGACTTTTCTTTTTTTTTTTTTTTTTTGGATTTATCTATGATTAGCTTACCAGGTGTTGAAAATTAAAAATTTTTGTTCTGTAATTTCCACCACAATAACAAAGTTTGTACTTAAGAAAATATTGTGGCTCAATGTATATATACCACCCAAATTCCAGAAAAGTTGGTACGTTCTTTAAATTTGAATAAAATGAAAGCTAAAATACTTTCAAATCACATGAGCCAATATTTTACTCACAACAGAACATAGATAACATAACAAATGTTCAAACTTAGACATTTTACAATTTTATGCACAAAATGAGCTCATTTCAAATTTGATGCGTGCTACAGGACTCAATAAAATCTTGAATAAAATATTGGCTCATGTGATTTGAAAGTCTTTTAGTTTTCATTTTATTCAACTTTTATTCAATGTCCCAACTTTTCTGGAATTTGGGTTGTGTGTGTGTATATATGTGTGTGTGTATATATATATACATATATATATTTATGTATTTTAGTATACAGTATATATATAGCTAACGCCTGTTCATATTTACACAGATTGATGGAGAATTCTTTAACAGATGAGGAGGAGAGCCTTTGCTCATGTTTTCAAATAGATAATTGCGACATGTGAGTCTGTTTTTCTATTTTGTATTCATACTGCCTGCAGCTTTTTCAAAATCTTAGTGATACAGTTTTTAGTGCCTGACTTAACTGTTATATTAGCCAACATTTTAGAAATGATAAAATATTACTTTCAAAAAGAAGAGAAAAATTGTTAAAATTATTACATGAAATTATAATTTCATAAGCAAAACAATTTAAATTCTGTTGAATTTAATAGCTTATGCGAAACATAAACGTGACTAAATACGTTATTGTCAGTAAATATATAAATGTCTATTTCTCAGAGATCCTACGTGATGCAGTAAAACCAAAACTATATTTGTGCATACCCAGTAGGTACCTGTCACAATCAGCAAAAATTTTTCAGGAAGCAAGACTTTTCAAAACAATTGTTGTGCAGTGAATGAATGTACTGAATGTGTGTTGAATGAATTACTTAAAGTGATCATTTGAAATTCCTTTATTTTTGTCAGTTTTCTTATAGATGACCAGTACGAAATAACTATTGAGCACAAAGACGTGGATTCCTCTGTGAAATGTGGACTGGATCATGTGAGCCTCGTAATGAGCTATGACTCAGTAATATCCAAAGATTTCATGGAAAATCTCCTTTGGATATCATACAATCTTAAAGAATTGTAAGTGTATGCTGTCTCCTTCTTCCAGTTGTGAAAGGTATTTAAAATAAAAAAAATTAAATTTGTGTCAAAAACATGTTAATCTGGTAAGAAGAGGAATTCAAATTGACTGTTCTCATTGTTTGCTCTTCATTTCATTTACAGACTTAGTTCCCTGGTGTAACTATACATATGCCATAAATTAGAGTATACCAACTATAATTCTTGTAATAAAGAACTCAAATGACCATATATTTAACTCCAGTCTGAACAGCATGAAGATGCACTTCTGTCTTTCCTCTGTTCCACAAGTGGGTTAATGGCGGTGAAGCTGCATGCTAAAAATTTGAGTCTGAAAAGTGCTTTAAAGATTCTCTCTTTACCTCAAGACAGACCTAGTGTTGGACATGATTTCATTTGGTAAATAGACAAAACAAAACTACAGAAACTACAAAATGCCTGATAAAAAAAGAATCACATACAGGTTACATGGATTGCATGATTACATCTATTCCTTCTCTTATCACCATTTTCAGATAAAATAGAAATTAAAATTTAGGTTATATTTAAGCATTTTATGGAGTCTTTTTTGTAGAGAAAGATCTGTCTGTCTACAAAAGAGAAAATAATTGGCAGGCACACTGAAAATTAACCAAGCTCATGAAGAACCTGCTTCTGTGCAGTTTCAGGAAAAAAGGGTAGTAAACTACATAAATAAATAAATTGTTACTGGGGTGGTACACTCAAGAATCACATTTTTCTTCTTACCTAAAAAGGTGCATGTAGTGTACCTTTAAAGCTTTACTCTAAAAGGTTATCACTAAGTACCTTAATTATTGTTTAAAGGTCCTGTAGAAATTTCTAGGGCATGCTACTCAAGAAACCAGCTGACCCAGGGTGAACTTGCTCGGGAGCTTAGTTTTGCTTTTGCAATCATGCTTCAGTATGGAAGTGAAAAAGAAAATATGTTACTCATTCAGTGCTCTCCACCTCTTTCACAGCCTGAAAAAACAGCTTGTTATTAAAAAAGCACAAATAGGTGTAGGGTCATATTATTGAACCCTTCCCTGACACTCCTGCTAAAGAAAGTTACAGGTACACTATATCGACATTCCCAGGTGAATGATACAATTTCAAAGTGCAAAAGATATGGGCACTACCCCAGTAGAAACGAAAGGTAGCCTTTATACTCTTGTGGCCCTCATCAAATAGTTACTCCATGCCCTTAATTAAAATCAAAGACCCTGTAGCAAAGAGATCAGAGATTTTAATAAATGATGCACACAGAAGCAGAGTGAGGCTGATACAGTAGGAAGGTTTTATTTATTCAATGGCTTAAGTAGCCAAATCAGCCAATCTCTGAAATAAGACCAATTTAACGACAAATTCAACAATTTCATTATTCCTATGTTTTCTGAAGCTCAACTTATAAACAGTATTCAAAAAGACAATACAATACAATAGAAGATAAAATCAATTTGGTAAAAAGACCTTCTATTTAATGTAATGTAATGCATACTTTAACAACTGAAAATGAGTTTTAATGTGCAAAAAAGGCTTTTAATAATATGACTGTTACTTGTCCATGAATACTACAGCACACCCCACCTGAGAATGCACAAAAAAAAAACAACAACCAAAAACCAAAAACAGTCCTTTGACAATACAAGCTTCAATATGCTAGTAATTTCTCTTTTAAACATTAGCAGTTAATTTATCATATCTTTGCAGCCTGTAGATACTGAGCACAAACACTGCCTGCTAGGGTTGGGACACTCAATCCTTAAAGAGCTGCATCACCCTCACCCAAAATCAAATACCTTGTTTTTGTTTTGAAAGCACATGACCACTACTTGCCAACTCTCTGTGCAGCTAAACCTCTGTTAGTCCCTGTTATTGATCCCTTTGAAACCCATCTCGAAATCTTTCTTCATTCAAGTGCCATACGTAGAAGCTTTGAACTAAATATGCCTTATCGTTTCTTTCCTTTGTGGTTGTCTGTGAGAAGGTCTAGGCCTGTTCAGGTCCATTACATACTGAATAACCTTACAAAAATGGAATGAATTTGTTGAAATAATTTAAAATATAGTTACTTTGACAAAATATCTGCAATTTCAGGTTACAATTTAAGATCAATGGCCTACAAAATTCTAAGTTTAATGTTGAATGTGTGATCAGCTGATACCCAATATTGATACCAACTGACACTTCAACAATATAATGTGAGAATACTGCATATGCATCCCAATAATGGCTGCCTTGGAAGCACTGCCGGCAAATTAAATTAAGTTAGGAGATTTGATAGAGGAATGCACTAGGACAAATATAAAAGCTCTCTTCATATAAATGCATTAAATACACACAGAGTAATGCAATAACTATATGTAAAACTGACCAGCAAAATATCACATTAATATATTCATAAATTGTGGTTGTTTTTGCTTGAACAGTTTAAATTTTGTTTTGCTTTCTTTGCTAGGTTGGATGTGGACAGCCTCAAGTGTACCAATGAGGAGAATGTCTGCTCTCAGTCATTGTCCAAAGATAAGCTTTCGTAAGAAGCCTTTTTCCCCCCATAGATTTTTACTAAAAAAAAGGAAAACAAAAAACATGATAGACATTAGGAGTAGGTAGCATATAGCAACCACATTCCCACAGTGTTCACAATGTAAAAAACAAAATCTTAGTAAGTTAATCCTAATTATAGGTGACATGTTTATCTAATATTTATAATATTTATTATTCCCAGATTATTAGACAATAATTCTAAGATTATTAAACCTATTTCTAGATTTCTTCTCCAAAATCTAGTGAAAAGCCTTCCCAGAAGGAATGGGATGTTCAGCAACCACATATGAATGTGTTGGTCAGAAGTCCATAAACTTTTGGCCATATAGTATACATAATGCATCATGTGCTTAAGGGTTAAGAATTGTCATTGCAATTGTGCTTCCTTTTAGACACAAGCTACACTTGGAGTTTTATGAGCACAGCTCAAGGTAAGGAATCAACTAAAGCCTTAATTATCATACATAATTATTTGAATTGTCATTTGGGCCTGGGCATATCTATATACATAAATATTTTTTTTATTGTTCAAGTTACATAAGGGATAAGAGATAAGGGATGTTACTAGAAATAATGTGTAGAAAAAGCAGGTTAGGGTTATAATTCGTCTACAGGTTTCATAATACTGGCATTAAATTCTGTTAAAGATTTGCATCGAATAATTTTGTATGGATATGTTTCAGTCTTAAGGATGCAGAAAATATGGAATCAAAACCAATACTCCAGCATCTCTTACTGATATTTCCATGTATGGAGGAAGGCGCTCTTAACTGGGAAGCTTTATTCAAAACAAACAGCCAACTGATGAAATCAAATCAAAGGCAAATATGTGCTCAATAATCTTAATTATATATTTAGATTTTTTTAAGTTCTTTTATGCTTTTCATGACTTGTAAAAGTTAGTACAGATCACTTTTAAGTGGGCTTACTTATAAGTAGCTTATTACAAAGCCTTAAATTAAACTGTGACCTAGAACCCAATTTAGGGATGAGTATGATGTGTAATGTTGTTTAGGGTTTATGTAGCTGTTTATAAAGCTGATATTATACAGATCTGTTTAATAATTCCTGATTTGTTCAGTAATTTGAACCATTTTAAAATGATCACTCCCTTAACTGAGAATTTATTTGAATGTATAAATGCTTGTTTATTTGGCTTTGCAGAACATGTTTCTTCTTAGATGAGCAAATGAACACACTCTTGTCACTTCTCCAGTCTGTGCCATCTCTGACAGAACTTTACATACATTTGGGAAGCTTACCTGAGAATTGGGCAACTGGAGTGTTTTATTTCCTCCAATCCTGTTGTAGTCTAATATTCTTCAAGTATGATCTTACTTTGATTATAATCTACAAATGTTATAATATAAAGTGTTTTTCTGTACTGTTATGAATTAGTTTGTCTTACTCTATATGGCAGCCTGACAGTGGGAAGTGGAGGTGAAACTCTAGGACTGGTCAGAGGAGATGCTTTAAGGTTAGAATTTAGTTAAAAACACCCACATAATTCTTCTAACCATAAAATATTTAAGATCACATGCCGTTACTACTTCACATTCAAAACAACAACAACAACAAAACTTTACTTCTTTCAAACGTATATATCCTGTAATTTATTCATTATAGACAAGTTGTCTACTACCTTATGATCAGAGGAGAACTTATGCATTTAGTTTTAAGAAAAATACACAATCGTTCTGAACTCAAACATATCATGTTCCTTTACTACATCACATTAAACAACAACAAACCTTACTTCTCTTAGAAATATACAGTATAATTGTTTCATAATAGACAAGTTACCTATTATCTTATGTATTTAAAATTCATTTTACAATAATATTTGAACTAATCTCTCCCTCTCTCCCTCTCTCTCTCTCTCTCTCTCTCTCTCTCTCTCTCTCTCTCTCTCTCCCTCTCTCTCTCTCTCCCCCT
>JAQQZR010000018.1:9920952-9934217 GCA_030068235.1 Notoglanidium macrostoma | reverse complement strand
AACAGGTAGCAAATAAATACATTTTAGTAAATAAGTAAATACTCATAAATAAGATTTACACTAGTAAATCTCATAACTTAGTCACAAAAAGTATTAAAGCTGTTAAAATTGCTATGAAATCAAATTCAAACATCTTGCCCTGTCTGATACAAAAATATTCTTTCCCAGATCAGAAAATATTTTTCTCCCAATTTTGCTGATAAATTGTCACATTCATCAGTGGGTAGCAGTTAAAAACAGGCCGATGAATATCGACTAGTTGAATGAGGACTTACTGTTGAGTCTCTAAACTAGTCATTGAATTAAGTGACTTTTGTAGGTAAAATTAGGTGTTTAACAACTTGTTAAAAATACACCAAAATGCAGGAAATGGCATCTAATTCATTAAAAAATGTATGGGGGGGACCCACAGACCCCCGCCAGTGTGTCCCCCCCACATACCCGCAAGTGGGTCCCCTCCACATTCAAAATGCTTCTGACGCCCCTGAGGGCAGCTATATAAATTGTTTATTTATTATTGTATTTTTATGTATGGTAAACCTGTTTCTATGTAGACTGGCCTGCTATTCTTACATTGAGTGGCTAAGAATGTATCCCAGCTCTTCCTGTTTTTTATACTAAATTGTCAAGTTCAGATGATAGCAGTGACAAGTTTGTTTTCTGATTCTAAGCACAGTAGGTGGAAAAAGGCCCTTAAAACCTTGCCCTGTATATCAAAGCCTAAGCATAATGATGACATAATATGTGTAATTTTGTTTAAGTGGGGTTTAGGGGGTCTCAGATTGAATTAGGCTTGCTTTAGGGGGTCCCTTGGCTGGTGGTCAGAGGTTGGGAACAACTGACCTAGATGAAAGCCTTAGAAATCCACTGTAAAAAGAGATTGATAATTACATACTTCTTTGTCAGTTATACACTTTCATGTCCATGTTATTTACTCATATGACCTGGAATCCATGAATGCTGGCTGACTGTTGCTGGATACTGACACAAGAGGCACCAGATGCTGAGTACAAACCAAAATCAGCTACAAACATTTTAAGTTCAGCTGAACTAATACAGTGTGGCAACATCATTATGCAATTAAATGTGACACCCATTAATGTGTGGTCACATTGATGATTTTTTGTTTCATTTGTTTACTTTGCTAATGAGATCACAGCAGTACAGCGAGTCTTATCCTATTCCAAATAAAATAATGCCATGTATTTATTATCCAAATGTGAGTAGTGCACTTACTATATCTACTCCTTGACAGTAGGGGGCAGCAGCAAGATTGTGAAATGCCTGTGGGGTATCATATGCACCATTAGCTTTAATAATGATATATAAAAATGAGGATTCATATGCTCTCATTATTCCAGAGGATTCTGTGACGTGACGTGAAACTGTGTTATTAGGTCAGTCATGTACAATCATCACAGGTGTTGAAATTAGTTAATTTTAAATGAGTCTGTCTATTAGTGTGGAAAGTTTGTTTTAATGGAACAAGGAGTTCTGTTCCAAGCACGAGCAAAGTCAAGTGTAGCTTAATGGTGGCGAAAGTCACACATTTTCCGTGTACATTTTATTTTAGGTTTCATCAGCTCCTGCTAAAATGCTTGTTGATATTAATTGAAAGAAGTTTGAAGATCTTAATATGTAAATATTCTGTGCTGGCGTATGTGAACGCTTTGAGCTTTTGAATTTTTGTGTGGTATCCGCTCAAACTATGTGCGTATGCGTGTTCACCTGTGTTTTTCCAGAAAGTTCCTCACTTCAATGCATTTAGCCAGTATTATGTTTTATTTTTGTTTGTTTATTTTATTCTGCAGCAGTGCAATGATTCTTATGTCTGTATAGCTGAGCTGTTGAACATAGGAAAATATAGATCTTTTAAATGTAATGGTAAACTGAACAGTATTAATGTATTGTAGATTACATACAAGATGATCTAAAAGTGAATTGCTTTGTGTAATAGAAATATATGTTTGCGTAAACATTAGTAAATAGTAAGCCAAGAATGAAAATGTAATATGACAAGTGATTGGTTGAGTCAGGATACGTTTGTATTTACATGTTAACTGAGATAAGATGAGATTGTATTTTTGATAAATGTAAGGAAGGTAAAGAACAACCATTGAGTATACAATGAGATAAAGGAAGACCCAACAGTTGGATTTGCTGAAATTATGTGAAATAAATTATTATTCCAGAAGATTTTGTTCAGTGAAACCACATCTCTCTGTCTGATCATTTTTTCCTTGTTACATTTGCATTTTAAATTTATTGCATTTGGCAGACGCTCTTATTCAGAGCGACTAACAAATTCTTTGAAGTTTCTATCTGTCATGCCTGCACCTGCACCTGCATACACACATGCACAGTCACCCACAGCCGTACCAGTGAACCTTGACTACATTTCCCATGAGCACTCACACCCAGAAAACATGTCTGACACAGAAATGCACTCTGACACAGAAATGGACTACAACTCCCAAGACTCCATGCAAGTTGACAATATGGCTGACATGCTTTCTAGGCCAGACTCACTGACTTCTGACTGGGAGCAGATGCTCCCAATCACCCACCCATGCTCTTCCTAAAAGTTTAAAATACTCCTTATTTACAGTCTGCAGTGACATTATGCTAATGTACTTTACTGTGTAAAGCGATGTACATTTTTATTCTGCTTTGTTTATGCAAATACAGTGACTAAGTCCTTTAAGGTGGAATTTGCTTTGGTGTTTATGGCCTTGGTATTTTTAAATATTTAGTAACACTGTAAATAAATATTAATAAAAATATATCTAGGTAATAAACCAAAAAAGACAAGAAATAATACATTTATTTGTAAATAAATTCCAAAACAAATGAATGCCTTTAATAATACATCAAACATGATATAATACATAATTATTCAACATTTTTAAACAAAATACTTTAAAATACATACTATATGATAACAGACGTATTACTTGTATTACTATAAATACTAATCTATACTCTCCTTAATCATACGCATTTCATTAAAATATAAAAGTTGAATAGATCTGAAAATCTGAAATTAATTGGATAAAATAATATCCATGTATACTGGCTGTTCCATTTTTTTTTCTCAAATAAATACATCTTTCCTGAGCAGATAAGCTGACATGTGAGCTGGTGGTCTATGGTTGGTTACTAAGCTTCATTTTGCATTAAGTTAAAAACAGCCTTAACATGTTAATATATTCAGATTCTATGTTTATACATACATAATACAAACAAATTCCTGATAACATGCATATGTATTAATTCCTTAATATTAACATTTCCACACACGCATTAAACTTGATGGTCTTTTATAATTAAGAGCTAAGAAAGACCAGTAGGGGATGACATTGTACCTGAAACACAACAAATCTATTTTCAGTAGTGTATAAAAATATTCCAGACGATGTTTCGGTCTCACAAATAATGAATCATTTCTGCAACCATTAGGAAATTTTCACAAAGGGACAAACCTTTTTTTTTCTGCTGAACAACTTGAAACAGGACCACTTTCATTAATGTCTTGTTTAAAAATCATTAAAATCTGTATTATATAAGGACAGATAACACTAGTTTGTGGATGAAACTACTCTATTTCAAATATCGACACCGCTGATGAACAAAACCTTTTTGTCCTCCATGGAAACATCCTTTTTAGTTTACTTTTTTAAGAGTTGTATCTTTTCTGCCTCTGACTAACTTCTTCCTTTTTTGGCATAGGTGACTATGTGACAGGAAGGATGTGACGTGAAATGCCTGAACTGTGTGAAAGTTAGACCTCTGTTGTTCTGCTTCAACAGAGGGGAAATGTATAAATGGGGAACTGTATAATCTGTACAATGCATCTTTCTGGCTGCCTACAAACTAACACTGTTTTTAGGATTTTAAATTGAATAATTATGAAAAGATTATTTTACCATATCATACATAGACATTGACTTTAAATATTTTGAGTCTAAAACCTACATAATAGTAAGGAAAGATGTTAAGATGCTAAGGACAACTAAAAGCTACAGGACCATTTTCCTCTGGAGCATTCTTTGCATTTCTGTCGGAGGCCATTAGATCTAACACTCTAAACACTGTGCTCACACACTTAGAACATCAAAGTGCAGATATGAATTACTCTTCGAAGATTGCAGCTCTGCCTTCAACACCATAATCCCCGGCACGTTGGTCACTAAATTCAGAATCTGACTCTTATATATGCAGCATATCTGTAATTGTATACTGGACTTTTTAACCAGCCACCTTCAGTCAGTCAGTATTGGTCAGATGGTGCAGTGAGGGGAAAAAATCCCAAGATGCTAATCATACACCTCAGGAGATCCAGTAGCCAAGAACATAAACCCCAGGTCATAAATGGAGAGGTCATTAAGAACTATCTAACATCAATTTTCTTGGTATCAACATCAGACATATTCTGGGGCACTCATAGATCTATCATCACAAGCAATGCTTAGCAAGGCTTATACTAGCTTAGAATATTAAAGAAACAGAATGTACATATACACCATTGGAATCGCACTGCTGCAGTGTGTGGCATGCTGGCTGCAATAATCAAAAGCAATATTAAGCAAAAGGAATTGCTTCAGCTCATCAGGGCTGCACAGGACATTATTGTAACCCAACTACCAGACACTAAAGACTCCACCCAACTGTAACACAACATCTTTTATCTCCTCCTGTCAGGAAGCAGATACAGGGCAGCCTTTGCCATATTACCAGTTTTTTTTTTGTGTTTATTTTTTTAAACCCTCAGGCCATCATACTTATGCATAATACTCAATAACACTACCACACCATAATAACACTTTAATGGTGCTATGGCTTTATGCTACAGACAATCCCAGCAGCTTTATCTTTCACATGTTCAGACACTTTATGTGGACACATATATCTCTTATGCCATTTATATGCAGTGACTTTATTCAACTGCATGGAGACTTTATAACCATATCAATGTTCGGTTTGCAACAAAATAGCAACACTGTGTACAATACTGCTACTTGTCTCTCAGTGTGACTACATGTATGTGTGAGTTGTGTGATAGACTGGATGTCTATTTTGTGTTTTAAATTTTGCTTATTTCTTTGTATGTACACTACATATGTTTTATCTAACATACATTATGTAAAGATGAGAAAGTACTATAACTTCTGTGTCCAAGACACTAACAATACTCAATTACATATTTTATAGGTGATTTATTCATAGTATTAAAAATTCTACAAAGCAAAAATATCTTTAAAAATAAGGAAATGGACAAAAAAATTATTAGAATGCTAACCAGTAAGCAATAAAACACAATAAAAATGTAAATCAAATTATAATTCAAATTAAAACAGCATAAATTATTTTAGGTAATCTCTCTTCAAGTACAACACAGGCAAAGTTTACTACAGCTCTGCTCATATGTTTAAGATTGAAAATGAAGCACCAAATCACCAAAATTTCCATATATTATTATTATTACAGTATTAACTGAAATTTCACAAATGAGCCTTGTCAAAAGTTACCCAAGCTTTTTAATATGGTCTGTTAACCCACTGAGAATCAGTTAGAGCTTGTGGCTTCTTATGACAGATGTAAATTAGCACTTTTATTTGTCCAGGTGGTAAAGTTGCCCACTCTTCTTGGCAAAAAGTCTCCAGGTGCTGTAAATTCCTTGTCTGCCTTACATGTACTGAATATTTGATTTCTCACAATGGTGTAGCACAATGATGTTGAGGTCAGGAGACTGTGAAGGCCAGTCCAGAACCTTCATTTTATTCCTTGGAAGTGACTGAAGGATCAACCTGTCCTTGTGCTTTGATTCATTGTCATGTTGGAAGGTCCAGGCCTGATGCATAGAAATGTCCCAAAAGATTTTCTGATAATATAATGCACTCACCTAGCCATCAATTTTGACAATATTGCCCATGCCACTGGAATGTACATCATGCAAATTACATTACATAACTGTTGAGGTTTCTCTAGATTCTGTTTGGCAGGATGTTTTACGATAGCAGTATAGAAATGATTTTTTTTGTCTGGCAACTCTCCCATGCAGCCCACTTTTTTCAAACACCTCTTTATTGTACAGTCAGAAACAACTTTGTTTCATATATGCCTTTATTTGAGTAGAGCTTGCTCAAGGGTATTTCTTTACATCTAGTACATTTTCCTGGTGGTGGTGTCAGATGTTTTTACTTGGGCTACCTGATCTTGGCATTATATCCACAGAATCATTGGTTTTCCACTACTATATCAGAACTTGAATAATAAATATAGGCATTTTCAAACCTTTGGATATACTGTATGTCTATAACATTTTCCTGGTTTATAGGTTTTATGGTAAATATTTTTTTCCCCTGCAGGTCATTTGACAACTCTTTTGCTTTCCCCATATTCTAGTACCCAGCAAATTCAGTACAGACATAGACTAAATGCACTAGGTTTTTCTCTAATAACTAAGAAACACACAGACATTTCATGAACATTTACTGATTACAACATCAAGGCACAAGTACAGATTTTTAACCTTCACTCACTTACTTAACCTTACTCACAAAGTGATCTCAGTATACTTGAGTGAGTATTAATAATAATAATAATAATAATAATAATAATAATAATAATAATAATAATAATAATAATAAAATTTGTTTTAATTTCTCACAAAAAGTTTTTCCATCCAGCTGGGCTTCTTACATATTTTTACCAGCCTTGTTCACCGTAGCATAAATGGTTTGAGGTGATGTAAATTCCACTGCCTCATAATTATTTCCTGGTCCCTGGTTCTAGAGAGAAAGAAAGAAAAGTTCTCATTATTACTGTATATTTCAGTAATAATAATACTGTAATTGTAATTTCAGAGGTAATAATGATAATGAAATTGTCATCCCATCAATGGTTTGTAGTTTGCAGCTTAGAACTAGAAAAAGAACAGCTTTAGCACTCTAATTACAATATCTCAATTAATTAGAAAGTTTCTGTTAATCATACTTGTTCTGGAGTATCATAGAGGTTGTTGTCATTGGGCTTCAATTCACTGTGATCCATTTCCTTAAGATTTCAATTACAAAGGAAATAAAATATAAACACCCACATACTGCACATAATTAAAATTAAAAAACAACAACAACAAAAAAAACAAATATACATACATGTATACATAGACTGGCTGAAACATATTACAGGTTGGCAAATAGAATTATAATAATAAAAATTAATATGAATATAATATAATAATTAATATTAATATTAATAAAAATATTATAATAATCTTTGGTTCATGATTTGTTAGGTTAGGTGTTATGTAGATAAGTTTAATTTTGTCTAAATCAACAAAGAGCTTCTTTTTGCTAGATATATTCTATTCACTGATTAGGTCTTTTAATCTATTTGATCTATTTGTTTAACTATTCATATCCATCAATAGTGAATAATAAGATTAACTATTTTACCCTTCTCACCCTGCCCTTTAGCCAGGCTGTTGATAGAAATATATTATTTCATAGTAGGTTTGGAACAAGAGAAACCCTTCAATTTCAGATCTAGAGTACATCTTTGGCATGTAATGGAATATTCAGGTTTTCCCAAATTTCACTGCAATGTTGAAACTTTTGTACAAGTAAAAGTTCAAATAAATCTTAATGTATCCTTAACGGAACTGCAAAGAGAAGAAGAAGAAAACATGGATTCCTGTTAATGGCCACATTTTATGGCAAAGTAATTAGTCCTCTTTAACATAAAAATTAAAAGTGACCTGAAAATATTAAGTTTAAAAGCGTGTTAAAAAGCAAGGTGAATTATAACACAAGATAAACAAGCTTTTGGCAGCGTCTTGCAACATAGACATCTCAAACAAAACGTGAACAGTGCATTAATCCCATGGAATTACTGCCAATTACAAAATTTCTGGCACCCCCGGTTTTGCTACTGTGTATTTAATCTGCAGGTGTCCTAATTGTAGTTGCACTATAAATATTTTTCAACATTACAATGTAGATAACAGGTTATAGGTTTAATTGCTGTAAGAATTCACTGACAGCATAACACACTCAAATTTTGTACTTTTTGCAATATAGACCTATTTGCATATCACAAAAGCTTATATACTTTTACTTATTAATGTATTAAAAAGATGCTGCCAAGCTTGAACACTGATACAGAGAGAGTTCTTTGTTCCAATCTAGATACTGTAATAAATTATTTCTTAATTTTTCCTTCTGATAACATAAATAAACTTGATTTTAGTTAAAAAGACACATGCAACACATGAAAATTCCCTATAAAATGTACATACAACATTTCTTCAAGAATAGAAAGCTTAGGTTATAAAATAATAATAATAGGCAAATAAAATGGCCTGGAAAAAAAAAAATCAGGACAGCTTGTATGATAATTTTCTTACAGAAATGTTAAATTAAACAAGAATAATGGACGAAAGCAAATGTATAGAACAAAAGGAATTGTTCATGAACTAAAGGAAACTATCCCACATATGAAGAATGAATATATGACCATGTAATGCTCCCAGCGGAACTGATTTAGTTGTCTTGCATTTGCAGAATCCATTCTACATAAGCATTTTAACAGTTCAATCCCATCTATAGTCGCAAAGCTCAGAGACTGACACTTCACTTTGTAACTGAGACTGTTAGAAAGTTAGGCCTTTGTCCAGATAATTGAAATAATGGATTGGCAAAAACATAGAACATAATTACTTTCTACTTTACAATAATTGTCACTATCCTGGTATGAAAGCATATCAGAAATATTCTTTTGCAACAGGATGTGTTACAACATTTGTGACAGCAGCATTATTATTGACATCAATTGACATTGACATTGGTTACTGACTTCCTCAGTAACCATGCATTATAAATCATTATCCATGAGGAGTGTTTGATATCAGTGTAAATATCATTGTACTGTATAAATGCATGTTTGTTTTATATTATAGATTAATATAATATTATCATTTTGTAAACCTAAAAATGATTATTTGCTGGCATTTACCTTGTTGCCAGGATTTGCAGTGCTTATAGTGCTCTCACCATTACTACAAGTCTGGGCTGGCTTTCCGACAGTACAGTAAACAGTACCAGCAGTTTCAGGAAGTTTCTCTGTCATCTCGACTGATTGTGCTTTTTTTTCCCCCTGCAGACATGGTTTAACCAAACTGTTACATAGACTTCATAGTGTTCTTTCCTTTCCCAATAATATGTAATTAACATACAAAAGGGATTACTGTGAAAAGGTCACCTTCTTCAAAGGATCAACTTCTTCATAGACCGTGTTGACAGAATCTAGCAGGTTTAGAGATGAAATGGTTTATATTTTCAAATAAATTCAAGATATATAAGGAAGATATAAAACACAATTTTGACTATCCCTTTACCACCCAACACCTGATGAATCATATCAAAAGTCATTGACTGATCCCTCGTAGTCTACACATAATATCTGTCCTTAAATAACAGTCTAAATTTAATGCATCTTAGATTGATAACAATAATAAATTATGACAGTTCATTTTGTAAACAGCATGTACATACTGTTAGTAAAGGACATTAAGATATCAGGATATTAAGGATATAAAGGATATTAAGATGTCAGGTGACAGGCCAAATTTTTGAAGCTACATATCGAAGAGAGTTAACATATACTTATTTATATATTATCTTTATCCCAGTGTGATTTATGGAGACAAGGTGAAACTGACCTTGTCTATTTATTGCATGCTGCTGTACTAAATTCTTTGTTCTTACATATTTTATCTAAAGCAATAACATGAGGTAAAACTTTCCTTCTGATTGTGAATATGCCAAAATGGATGACAATAAAATTAACTTAAGCATATTTAACAATTTCAAGAATAATGAAATGTTACTTTGTTAAGTAGTACTTTGTTATTCTTTGATTAATAAAAACAATTTAAAATAAAAACGGAAAAGGAAATATTCTCGCTAGATGATTGAGTTTCTGTAAAACTGTAACAATAAAATAAACGATAAATATAATGAAAAATCGCTTCATGATCTTACATACAAACTTAGAAATAAACGATTAGCACAAATGATAATATGTAATGGAAATCCCATAGACGAGCTAACGCGATTAGCATCACCGTGATGTAGCTTCATTTTAAATGAGTTACAATTTAATTTTACAATTACCGACATCAACATTACAAAAACAAGTAAACATTTAAATTAACATGACATAACACTTACAGACATGTACTTTCGCGGTCTCACAGAGAAAAACTATTGTATGTGAAAGTACATGACATAACACTTACAGACATGTACTTTCGCGGTCTCACAGAGAAAAACTATTGTATGTGAAAGTTTGAAACTGCTACGGATGCTCAGCATGACAAACTCTGCTGTAAACATTCCCAAACGACCTTTCAGTACAATGGTAGCATAGGACTAAATTCTCATTCCTAACATGAGTAGACAATGCGTTTACTCCTTTAAAGAGTATCATGTTTAGGACATTATGAGAACAGCTATATAAAATAAAAGACTTTCCTTGCAAAATGAACTGAATTTATTACACTGAATGAAATATTTATAATAGCTGGTATGCACAAAAAGGCATTAAATCTTGCAATTAACTTTTCATAGTAACAATCCAAACAGTTTCTCACAAGAGCAGCACAGGAAATGCATAATATTCCAAATTTAGTGACGTTTGCATGAATTCAAATTCAAAGAGCCCAATTACATGCTAATTTACCTTCAGCATTATGGGACTTTAACTAATGGGAATTGGTGATTAACTTACTAAAAGTGGTAGAATTCTTGTATATTAATGTGCAAATTAATGTGCAAAAAAGTTAATTATGTGCATTACTCCTATGTACATTTAATTGTGTAGCTATCCAGAAATACTGATTTGACTAAAACTTTACGTAATGAGAGAAGAAGCAGATTAATTAAATCAAATTAAATTAATAATTAAAATGTATTCATTTTAATTAGTTTGTACAAAGATAACAAATGTATACATATTTATAATAAAAATATAAAAAGTCATGTACATTTTAATTGGCATTAAAAAGCTTAAATAGCACTATTTAGTAAAGTGTTATATCACAAATTATGATGTTGTTAATCATAATTTGTGATATCAAGTGATATTACACTCAGTGACAAAAAAGCATCCAGTTAGTAATGGTCTGATTTGGATGTAATTTGGTAAATGTGCAGGGCAGCGATGGGTATGTAAATGATTTGATTTGCAAGGAGCTGGCTTGTCTAGTCACCATACACAGAGGATGCCTTGTAGACCGGGCTATATCATGAGATCAGGTATTATCATGGTCATATCATGCAATTGCCTGGCATGTGGGACATACAGATGTCACAGTGGCCGATATTGAAACCAATGGGCACGCGAGGGCATCCACACACGTTGTGAAGGTTCCAGTCACCAAAAACAGACCACACCTAGGAAGGATCGTCATATTGTGTGCCAAGCATTACAGAACCCCATGGCATCTGCGTCTGCCATGCAGACAGAGGTATTGGACTCTCTACAACACCCCGTGTCATCCTGCACCATGTCTTGATGACTGGCATCAGCCGGACTACGGGTTCACCGTCCCATGTGTAGCCTGCCATTAACACCAGCGCAGAGACAGCTGCATTTGGAGCAGTCCTGTAACTGGGAGGCATAGACTGATGACAAGTGTTCAACGATGAATCTCAGTTCTGCATTACCACAGATGACCATCGTGTGTGCATATGGCGGCACTGAGGGGGGAGGACTGATCCTGCTAATGTTGTAGAGACACACACCGGTGTTACTACTGGCATCATGGTGTGGGGAGCTATAGAGTATGACTTCAGGTCATCTCTGGTAGTGATTAGGGCAACCCTGATGGCACAGCGCTACGTCAGTGGCATCCTGCATCCGCATGTCTTACCCCCCCTGAGACAGCACCCTGGTACAGGCTTTCAACAAGACAGCACCCCTCCACACACGGCACATGGGTCTAGGGACTGCCTGCATCATGCTGAGGTCCTCCTGTGGTCAGCAAGGGTACCCCCATCTTTCCCCAATCAAACATGTGTGGGATCAGTCCAGACGACAACTCAGACCCAGTGCCGATCTGCAGGATCTCGAGGGTCATTTACAACAGCCGTAGGAGGCTGACTTGCTGCAGGAGAAGATAAAACGGCTGTACGACTCCCGTCCGCACCGTATCATCACGTGTATTCAGGCCCTTGGGGTTGCCACACCCTACTGATATGGGACCAGGAGTGTGCCCATACTGCCAACTCTGTTGTCCATTTGATCTGATATTGTAATCATTGTGTATATATATGAATAATTAAATTTCATCTTTGTCTCAATTTAATGAAGATTTATCAAATTTCTGCCTAGATTGAAACATATCAATCCCAATTGCCCCCCCACCTCACCCCTGGCCGGCCCAAAGAATGCACACACCCCATAAAAGGACAAAGAATAAATAAAAATTTTTAAATAGTGCTATGAATTAACAGCTTGCGGAGCTAGTTAAGTGCATTGACAGAAAAAGCATGACGCAGTGTTGGACGTAGAGCTATTTCAGGTGCACAAATTCACAACTTGGTAGAAAAGATTATAAAAGGAAACTACTATGTATAATTTATATACATTACTTGCCACACATGAAAGGGTTTTGTTTATCTTCACAATAGCTATGATGAATGCATTATTAGGAATTTTTATTATATGTAAAATATAATAATTATTGGCAAATTACATTGTCATAATCAGAATAAGAATCAGCTTTATTGGCCAAGTATATGTACACATACAAGGAATTGGAGTCTGGTTTTACCTTGGTCTCGAAGGGCTTAAGAAGAATATATGTACATTTACATTTACAGCATTTGGCAGATGCCCTTATCCAGTGCGACTTGCATAAGTGCTTCGAAGTCTCTATCAATAAATATATTCTGATACTGGCTCACTAGGACCTAAGAATACTATCACACTAAAAACCGTTGGCAAGTAATACAGAAAGGTTTATTTATTTATTTTTTTATTTGTTTATTTTTTTTAAGTGAAGAATAAATAAGTGCTATTCCAAGTACAACGCAAATTCCAGAAAACTTGGGACGTTCTTTAAATTTTGCAATTTTATGCACAAAATGAGCTCATTTCAAATTTAATGCTTGCTTTAAACTTTCTCAAAAAAGTTGGGACAGGGGCATGTTTACCATGGTGTAGCATCTCCTCTTCTTTTCAAAACAGTTTGAAGACGT
>JAQQZR010000018.1:9910655-9920852 GCA_030068235.1 Notoglanidium macrostoma | reverse complement strand
TTCTGAGGAAAAAAATGAATTTAATCCATTTTGGAATAAGGCTGTAACATAACAAAATGTGGAAAAAGTGATGCGCTTTGAATAATTTCCGGATGCACTATATATATATAATATATATATTGGACACAATATGGGACACATGAGTAAATGTGATCTCTAAATCTCTGAACTCTAGAAAGACTGATTAAACAAACTCTTCTGAGTAAACTTTGATATAGTCTGAATAGATCTGATATAGTTTATAGATTTTATATAGTTTGATATAGATCATGGTCAGATTGTTATTTTTATTAGATGATATCGTTCCTATTTCATAAGGAACAGGAACTGACTCCCTCCCACCATGTAATAGAACCATTCTGACATATTTTTTATGGGAAAAAATACTGTTTTTGTTATGCTTACCTTTACCTTGCTAACTTTGCTTATTTAGAACATCAAATAGCCTTTGGTCAGGGAATGAAAGTGGGTTTGTCTCTTTGATGTGAGTGTTAGAACAGCCCCCACATTCATACAGTTGATCTTTGGCACTGGAAGAAAGTCTCAGCTACTTGACTCCTATTTACTTTCCCTCAGACAGCCTTTCAACATATTCTTCTTGTGCACCCCACTTTGCTCAGTCAGCTACTTCTTACTGTAACACTGCATGCCTTTAACTCGGTGCTGAAATCAGTTCTAAATCAGCTTAACCCAGTGTTCTACATGGTGCTACACCAGGTGTTAAATTCACTGCTTACCTTAGCATTAACCAGAGCTGAGCCTTGTGCTGAAGTGCTAGCATTTAAGATATTACTTAAACAGCCTTGTACTGGCATTTAAGCTATAATTAAATCAAAGCATATGTAATCTCATCTTGAGTTTGATATCTACGCTGGATAGAGAACAATCCTATATACTTGCTTGCATGATATGTTTTTGGCATTAGATGTAATTAAACTTCTCCCATATTATTTTATTTGAATAAAAGTTTATACAGAAAGTTTCAGAATTGCTCAAAATTTATTGAAAAGACAATGGTAAAACTGGTTGAAACCATTTAAAGTGTATGTGTCTGTGTGTGTGTGTGTGCGTGTGTGTGTGTGTGTGTGTGCGTGCGTGTGTGTATAAAATGTTCCCTGTGCTTATGCTGTCCTGATTGTGATTCAGACTGAACCTTGAGGCATGTGTCCAGTTTTACTTGGTGGGTTGTGTTTTACTTTGAGACTACATTTTCAAAGCCCTACCTAGTATAATTTCTAGATTTGCAAAAATGACCCTAGTAGTAGTGGAGTTTTTCCTCTTATTTTTGAACCCTCTGTGCTCTACCTTCTATCCAAATACATCCCAAACCTCCAGCTGCCCCCCTTTTCCTGTTCTTGGCCCAGTTTGCACACTCTCTTGTTGGCACACTGCAAGCATTAGTGCCAGTTTGAAATAGGATAAATATTGTGGGCACTTGCAGAATATGCAGTTTTATTGCCCAGTTCTTTGGGAGAGATGTTTTCTTTAAGTAAGGGTGCTCAAAAATCCAACAGGTAAACATTTTAATGATTATGCCAACAGTTCAAAGCAAAATAGTTTCCTCTATTAAGCACTATTAAAACAAGGGTTAGTATCAGTTGGGTACTTCCACTATTAACTATTAAAGCTATGGTGGAACTGGGGTATATTGTAAAAAAAATCTCTAAAACAACATAATTAGGAAGGTTTTTAAGACTGCCTCCACCCTTAAAGTCAATGCTGAAATAATTAAATTACAACAACATTTGCATTATATAAAGACTGCATTTACAAGGCAAATGGAGTTAGTTTGAATAACTAATTCTTCCCTTTCTGGATTTCATTGACTCAAGTACATACTTTTTTACCTTTGACCCCAGAGTAACAATGCTCTTTATTTAAATGGACAATAGTTTGCGCTACACTTTTTGCCCAAACTTATGTCGGCACATGATAATCACGCCCATATGTGGTCTTCCCACCCAAAATGTTGCCACAAAAGTTTGTAGCAAAATTGTGCATAATGATTCTGTAGCATTCCAAGTTCCCTTCTCTAGACCTAAAAGACCCACCCCAAACTTGTTCCAGTATAACAGAGCCCTTGTGCACAAAGTGTGGTCCATGAAGACATGGTTTGCCAAGGTTAGAGTGGAAGGACTCAAGTGGCCTGCATAAAGCCCTGACCTCAAACCCATTAAACACTTTTGTGCTGACTGCACCCTAGGTATCCTTACTTGACACCACTGATGCTCTTATGGCTGAATGAGTTAATCCCCACAGCCACACGCCAAAATCTAGTGGAAAGCCTTCCCAGGAGAGTGGAGGTTATTGTGACAGCAAAGGCAAATTGGCTGTGTGCATGAAACCTTTAATTTCACATAGCTCAAATAACCATTCTGCATTAACTGTAGAAGTAAACAGGTGTGGTAAAGGGTCGTTAGTAAATTTCATCCAAGCAAAATGCCCACATATCTAAAACTGTGTTACATATGTAATAAGCTTACATTGTTACAGGTAGTGTTGTTGTTTCAGTTTCAATTCAATTTGAGATTAATGGCTCTAGTAAATAAATATTATCAAATGGAGGAATTTAGGTTTGTTTTTATGCACTTTTCTATACAGGGGTTCCAGGCTACAAAAGGGATGAGATCTTCTGATTTAGAATCACACCAGCCTACATTTTATATCAGATCATTCTAAACATTAAAATATCAGGCATAATTCTACAATTGTCTTTTTGTCGTTCTACTGAGTCTTTTTGGTTTAAATTACTGTACTTTTAAGCAAAAACAAACAAACAAACAAAAAAAAACCCCACCTTGTAGTCATTACTTATACATAATGACAGAAACATGAGCTTTTGCATGTGCATGTAATCAACATACTGTTTGCTAACAGTTCAGAGAGGAGCCAGCATATTTCAGCAAATGAAATCTGATTTGTCACACTTGCTTGATTTGTACCACCACACCATATTAAAATTCAGAGTTACACATTTACCCACATAATGGAAAAGTGCCAAATATTAGGCCAACAACTCTGTTAGTTTTCAAATTACAGCCCTTTAAAATGTCAGTATTTATTTGTTTATTTATTCATTTATTTATTTATTTTTGCTAATGCATATCTGGGCAACTTTGGAAACCCACTGCTTCAAACAGAATCCTTGTACATGGCTTATTTTCACTTCATAAACCCTATACATCCCCTAGAATACAAAAATCATCACAAATTAAGTGAATCCTATTCTACATTTACATAGTGATAACTGAAATTCAGCCAAAAACACTAAATGCTGATTAACAAGTGTATAATTAATGGTCAATAGCTCTAAGAGTGAATAAGATACAGTGCTTATTTGTTCTTTCCAGATACCCAAGACAGTTTTCTAAATGTAACACCATTCTTTATAATTAAATGTTTTGTAGACCTCTCAGCAGAAAATTATTTCAAAATAGATTTTTTTATTTTGCCAAAAATAACAGTTTTTTGGCATCCCTGAAAGCCTATATTACTATTTACTCACCACTTTAAAATTTTGACCATGCATTCTTATAAATGTCAACATGATCCTACAAAAAAAAAAAAAGAAAAAGAAATAAATTAGGATGTTGTTCAGCTTACTTTTTTAATGCTTTTTAAAAATGTGTGCTGAGAGCCCTATATATAATTATTATTATTTTTTAATATATGACTTAAAAAACTCAAGAATCAGGATATTTATGACATACAGTACATTAATTTGAAGTAATGACATTGCATGATACATAGTTGTAGTATTAATTATTACAATGTAATCAAATTATGAAATGATTTAGATTTATAGTGATAAAATATATAAAAACAAAGCCAACGAATTTATCATTCATTACAATACAACATTTATCATAATTAACATTTATCAAAAGTTACTAGAACAACAGAATGCTCAAATGATCTTTCTTTAATGTTACCCACATACCAATAAGACTCAAAGAACATATTTTCCTGGTTGCTAGTCTTTCAAGGAATTATCAGATTCTGCTTGACTTATTGTTGTTATTTCCACTCACATCTTCAATGACAACAGAAGTGCTGTCACATCTGCATCTGCTCCTGTACCTACATCCGCACCCGCAACTGCACCCACACCTACACCAGACATTGATGGAAATGGAAACAGAAATGGACTATAACACACACAAACTCTCCGATAATGAAATGGATTACAACTTCCAAGACTCACAGCATACAGACAATATAGCAGACGTCTTCCGGCGTTCCGAGTCACCTGAGTTTTGATTGGAAGCAGGTGCTTCCTATCCACACACCCATTATATACCTCAGCATTTGTTATGTTCCTTGCGAAGCATTTGTTCTGCTAGTTGTATAAAAATGTAAGCTGAACACCATCCTAATTATTTTTGTATAGGGTGTATGTATTGTATAGGGTATATGTATCACAAATCAGCCATGTACAAGCATTATAAGTGAAACAATGGGTTTCCAAATCTGCCTGGTACAAAAAACAAAAATAAATTCTGAAATCTTTAAGGAATTTAATTTGAAAACTAATATATATTGGTCTAATATTTGGCACTTTTCCATTATGTAGGTAGATGTGGATCTGTGAATTCTTTAAAGCAATTCCAATAAGCTTGAATTTTTTTTTAAATCTGGATAATTTGACACGGCACAATCCATAAATAAGAAAATACAGTCTTTGATCTTTATGAAACATGGTCTGGGATTTGCTGTTTGTTCCCAGGCATGCGCTGAATGACTTGATTTGCTGAATTTGCACATTACTACATATTTTGAAGTGGGGAAAGATTACAAATTTCACAGAAGTGGGGAAAGATTACCTGTAGTTAACATTGGATGCCATTTTGATATATACAGTGCACACACACCCAACCACCACTACCACCACCACCAGAACCCTTTCACTGAAATTGCTCAGAATTCAGGACTGCAGGATCTTTTGTTTGCACTGTTTTTAATGGCCACATCTGTACAAGAATTGATTGGCTTGCCAAATCTTTACCCTTATGGACTCCATCGTCTCAGATCAAAAGCACATTGAGAACTTTTTCAAATGTGTTTGTGAGGGTATGAGCAATGAGAATGGAATTAAGCTCTTATCCAGCTAATTAGGCAGCGGGGATTGGTCACCTGTGGGTGATTAGGGGTTTAGAAGATGAATGCAGGCCTTAGTCAAGAGGCGCCATGGGACTGTGTGCACAGAAACAACTCTGGAGTGAAATTTTCAAAACGTAATTATTAATACAATTATGTAATCTAAACATGTGTATCTAGTTACTTTTATACTGGTTACCCATGGGACATTAATGATCACAGTCATGTTTTTCTTAGTCATTCCATTGGGTTCTTTTTGGCTGAGTCACTAAAACTGATAACACTGAAAGGTCTCTGCCTGCAAATTTACAATGGCACAACATATAGGCTATGGGTTATTTTGACAAAAATTTCAGCTAAGGTGGGCTACTCTCAATAAATGGACATTTCCCCTTTCCTCATGCATTACAAATGCCAAGTGATTGTCCCAGGTAAATATTTTGTTAAGCTAATGTATAAAGCTACAAAGTTTTGATCCTGCTTATATGAACTCAGTGTTCACAGTAATAAAACTTTACAAAAAAAGTCAAAATGCAAATAATGCATAACTCCCCTTATGTTAAAGTTCATGAAATCAAAATTGGTGTTTTAGATTTATTTTGTATGTGTTGCAGTAGGTGCAAATAAGATGGTGTAAAACAAAATAATTAAGAAAATTGTTTTCTAGATATTTTTATTATAATTTTATTTCACGAGTTTCCTGAAAACCAATCAAGATCAGAACAGAATTTCTTGCTAAAAAAACCCCGCTGACTTATGGCTTGGTAAAGCAGTGTATGCAATATGCTCACTGAATGGTTAGAGAGAACAAGAGAATGCTTCATGGACAGCTGAAGTGACAGCAAGAAGATGACAGATGGCATGTGATAGGAAGTATGAATGTTAAGTATAAGAAAAAATTTTAAAAAGGGACAAAGGTTATGACTTCACTTCTTTGGGAAACACAGCAGCTGGTGCAACCTAGAAAATTAAGCCACACACTGATGTGTTGCTACACTGATGCGTTGCCAGTGTATGCTGATAACAAGTAATGGTGAGAGCTATCCACCCCTATTGTGTTTCAAGGCTAGATTTGGAATGAGTAGCACAAAGCTTGGGTCAGGGTTGAGGAGTGATAGTGAGTGAATGTTTGGGAGACATTTCTTGGGGTCAGCTTTCATTGCACAGGCTCTCTGTCCCTGTTTCCTACACGCTTCCCTTTCACTCAATCCCCTCCCCTCTCTCTGTTAAGGTCCAAGGTGCTGTGCGTGATCCTGGGCCTCAATTTCCGAAGGCTTTAGTATCACAGCAGTTAAATCTGTCTGTGATGTCAGTATGGTGTGTATGCCAGAATGTTGAGTGTGTGCCTATGTGTGTGTGCATAAAAATCTTCATTACAATTAAATGGACAGCGCTGTCCTTATTTGAATGACAGTATCGAGTGTCCCTGCTATGTGTCTGTATGTGTATGCATGGGTGTGTGTGTGGGGGGGTGTCTTGCAGTACTAAGTTAAGGGTTATAATAGCAGCAAGCATTAGATCATCACCCTAATGAGGAAATGAAAATGGATATTAAAAGGGGACTTATGACTAGGCTTGTACATTAAGGCCCTGATTTAGATTGCAAATAATGAGCACTAATTTGTATGTTCAGTTGGATAACTTGTGTGCAGTTAAAAAAAAAGAATTGCATGAACGTCAGGTGGCAGAGAATGGTAATGCTTTATTATACAAGAGACAGGAAAACAAATCCAAAACTCCAGATGTCATGGTGAAAAACAAGCAAAAACTTGGGGTAATCAGTGTAAAACCACAAACACAAAAACTAAATCCAACACCAGATAGATATGCATGGGAAAGGCCTTGGTCCATCAGGTGAATAAATGATACTCAGCGATACTTCACATTAGATGAGTGTTCTGAGTCAGTATTTATAGGGTGTGTGAGTGATTGAAATCAGGTATGTTGAATCAGTAATCTGTACATCTAGTGTGTGGCAATGAAGGTGTGTGTTGGTAGTTGTAGTCCATGGTTGCCATGTTTGTAGAAAAAAAATGTTTTAAGATACTGAGCAACAATAAGTTTTTGACAAACTCAATATGATTATAAGACTTAGTTAGACTTCCCCTTGTCTAAGAGTGACACTTGCCTTTCAGCTGTATTCATTAGTGCTTGCAACATTTGATCCCTGTGTCTCCAGGCTGAACTAACTGACCATTATTCTTACTTGGTCAAAGGCATGTCTCAGTATCTTGTCACATGCATGCTCCAAAGGGATGTCTCTTAGGCAAATCCACATGGAATATAGGCTGGTATGGTTAAGCCCTAGACACTTTTCCTGGTTATTCCTGAGCAAGCATTTTCAGTATGTTTGTTTTGCTTTGCATTGCCTGACTTATTTTGGATTGCGTGTCAGCGCTTGCCTGATTTTCCAATTGCTTTTATCTGTGTTTGTGTATTGCTCACTAAACTTCTCAATAATCAAGAATGAGACCAGACTGTTTCAATAGTGTCTCTTTTATACAATAATGCTGATTATTTATGCTGAACATGATTTCTCTCTAATTAAATCATTTTCTGCTTCACCAAAATTTCTTTTCTTTTTTGCTTAAGTGATGTACTTGTCTATACAAATGATGTCATCCATAGCATGAGTCAAAAACTGTTTTCTTCTGTTCAGACAGTGTCTATTATGTCATCTTTTTTCATTTCTATCTCCTTCACATTCAGTAGGCAGGGTATTATAAACCTCTATTCCTTCATTGCATAGTGCATGTAGCAGAATATCTATTTTTACCCTCTCTGGCTTGGATTTAGCACAGCTTGCAGTCATATAAATTTGGGAGCATTGTACCAGTGTCCTCCAGTTTTCTCCAGTGTTCCCAAACAGAGTCAGTAATGGTGGAGGCTTAAACTGGTCAATTCTGGAGGTGATTTATGTAGCTGGACAGTTGGATGACACTAAAACTGACCATGCTATTATTGTCATTTTTAAATACCTTGAACTCTTTGTCATGTTCCTCTAAGCATTCCTGAGCAATATTTGCAGTGTGGCAGGTCGCATTATCCTGCTGAAAGAGGCCACTATCATTGGGGAATACTGTTGCCATTAAGGGGTGTATTTTATCTGCAATAATGTTTAGGTATGTGGTACGTGTCAAAGTAATAGCTGGCTCTCCCAGCAGAACATGGCACAGATCATCATACTGCTTCTGCAAGCTTGCATTCTTCCCATAGTGCATCCTGGTGCCATCCCTTTCCCAGTTAAGTAATACACGTGCACCCAACTGTCCACTTTATGTAAAAGAAAATGTGATTCATCATACCAGGCAATCTTCTTCCATTGCTCCATGGCCCAGTTCTGATGCCCATTGTAGGCGCTTTTGGTGGTGTACATGGGTCAACATGGGCACTCTGACCAGCCTGTGGCTATGCAGGCCCAACTATGTGCTCTGACACCTTCCTATCATAGCCAGCATTAACCTTTTCAGCAGTTTGTACTACTGTAGCCCTTCTGTGGGATTGGAGGAGAGGGGCTAGTCTTCACTCTCCATGTGCATCAATGAGCCTTGGGTACCCATGTTCCAGTCGCTGATTCACCTATTGTCCTTCCTTGGACCTCTTATGGTAGGTACTGCATTCCAGGATCATTCCAGACCTGCCATTGTGGAGATGCTCATCAACCTTAAGAACTGACTCTTCATTTACTGCCTAATATATCACATTGTAAGAAGATAATCAATGTTATTCACGTCTCCTGTCACACGTCACCTGGTTTTAGTATTATGGTCATCAGTGTATATACATGCACGTACAGGTGCATGCAAACATATAAAATGATAGAAAAATAACCACTGTATTCATATACAAGTAAACAACAATAACACAAAACAACAAAAACAAAAAAAAAAATGAATGTGTGACACTGGGTATGGAAGGGGAACTGCATGGAAAAAGTCTTACAAAGATTTCAGCTCAGACCTCATCATCTTCCAACAGCCTGTCCATGACTCTGTATGAAATGAAAATGTAAAGGGATCCCAAATAATCCTTTGTAGACCCTATAACAACCTGCCCAGGGTGTACCCCGCCTCTCGCCCGAAGATGCTGGGATTGGCTCCAGCTTCCCCAGTGACGCAGATGGGTAAAGCGGTATAGATAATGGATGGATGGATGGACCCTATAACTAAAGCAGTTTTACAATTAACACAAAAGTTACCTTGTTATGTGTTATTGAATTGAAAGTTTTCTTGTTATAAGTTATGTGTGTTGAAACTGGGCACAGTTTAAATGATATTTCTTTCTACCAGATGTGAACCTGTTGGTGTGTAAGCATGCTGGGCCATCCTGCTGTACTCGTAAGATGGAGGAGAGCTACAAATTGGCAGCATTGAGGGATACTGTGCAGAATATCAGGTCATACAGCTTCGAACTCAAATTCCTGCTCTCAAGCCATGCTGCTGCCTTTCAGGGTATGAATAAATTAAACTACTTATACTTCAGGATATAGCACAATTAATTACATTTTATGAACAGACATTGCCATATGCTAGATCATTGTGCATTTACATGTATTAGTTGAAGCAATTTACCAAAAAATGGGCACAATGAATAGATAGATATAGATAGATAGATAGATAGATAGATAGATAGATAGATAGATAGATAGATAGATAGATAGATAGATAGATAGATTGGCAAATAAAATGAAATTGTAGAAAGGCAGATTGGATGTTTTGATATGAAGTTAAACTACATATGTTTGTACTGTAATGTGGATTTATGCAACTGAACGGCAGTTTATGCAGAAGCACTCCACTAACGCAAACACTCATATTTCTTATAATGTTTAAAGAAATTTCACATTATCCACATAAGACGGTTCTACATCAATATAAGTTCTACCAATAACCAAACAGAGCAGCTGGAAGAAGAATGATTTTTTTTTCTATGCTTTTTCCAAAAACTCAAGTCTGCTACTGTTTTGTGGCTAATGTCCCAAGTGTGTGGCTTTTGCTGTACATGTGTGCATGAGATAGCATGGATGGTTTACTCGGTGTATGATTGGTCTCGTTGGGGGGGGGGGGGGGGGGGGGGGGGGGGGGGGGGGGGGGGGGGGGG
>JAQQZR010000018.1:9893430-9910645 GCA_030068235.1 Notoglanidium macrostoma | reverse complement strand
TTGTTTATTCTGTTTTTGTTTGGGATTTTGGCCCCCCCCCCCCCCCCCCACCAAACATTGCTAAGGGTGTAATTGGGACCAGTTTTTAATTTCAACTGGGAACATCACCACAAAGTTCATTTCAGGATTTTTGGATTTTAAAATAAACAGTGACCACTACTGGCATATCTAATCAGAACATTTGTAGTATTTGTTTTGTTCTCTCTACGAAAGTGTCATATAACTCAGTAACACTTTTTCTCTTATTCCAATGTCCAAAAACAGTGGCTATGTATATTTCATCTGGAACTGTCTGGACAGGAAAGTTCCTGCTGTTAGCTTGTCCTGTTCCATGAGCCCTTAAGCATATAGCTCTTAATCAGTAATTAAAGCAGACTTCAAAATATAGTGTTAATATCTGTGCTTTCCTCTGGGGTGGAGAAGTATACACAAATACTGTATATACCAAGCAATATACAATAATGAAAACCCTCAAGGCAGTTCTATTTAATTTCCTCCAACACGGGCTTTTTATTGGAGCTCAGACAGAATCATTGTTAGTTCTCATGAACTAATGATACAGTAAGATACAGCTGGTCAATAACAGCTGAGCAGCCAAAGTACTTTTAGTCCTCTAAAATGGGAGTACTTTGTATACAGAGTCCTAATTAAGCTCCCAAGTGGCTCAACTGTCTAAGGTTTCACCCAATCACTGGGAGATCATGAGTTCTAATCCCAATAATGCTATAACCAACTGAGGCTGGAAATCTAAGAGAGGTGCAATTGGCCCTGCTCTACTAGTGGAAAGGATGGCCATTGTCTTTCCTCAGGCTATCAGAGCAACAGTGATGGACAAAGGCTGGTAGCTGTCATGTGATAAAAGAGATTTAACTAATGAGTACATAGATGAAGATGCATGGACATACTTTATTGAGTACTATAGTAGCTGAAGAACACATAGCTTAAATACATGTAATACATGTATATGCCTGTATAAGACATATTTATGCTGTATGCACACAGGCATCAATGCACAAGCAAGAAAATGCAGAAACACAATAATGATTGGAAAATTCTGACTGCAATTTCCTAATTTAAAAAATAAAAATCTTATATTTTGAAATGGTTCACCTGGATAAAAGATATTGTTTTATTTGTTATATTTTATCTTTGGAGACAAAATGTACCACAAAAGCTCACTGTCCACTGACGTATGGCATTCTTTGTTTTTGTGTTTTCTGAAGTGTGGTAGAGAAAATCTATTGCCAAAAGCAAGAGTGCCAACAGATTTAATGAGCTGGTTAGTGCTCTGTCACCTTCTGTTAGCATTGGCAGCACAAGCTGGCTACTACTGATGCTTACTACACACTCATTCATGTGTGTCCAGTTCTGCTTAATGAATGAATGCTGAACCATAATTAGAGCCACACACACACATACACACACACACACACACACACACACACACACACACACACACACACACATTCACTCTAACAAACAACCACAAATTCAAAGACATTTCAAAGAAATTGTCAGGCACTGACAAACATGAGAAGACGATACACACCCACACTATTTAAAAGGGAAAAAAACCCAAGTGAGTACTGAAACACCCAGAAGGAGGAGTAATAAAATAGTTTTGGAGAACTGGATATGTCTTACATTTTAATTAACATGATTCTAGTTAATTTTTAGTTATGTAGTTAATGTAGTTAGTAGTAATGTAGTAAGATTTGTAACTACATGGTAACTGTGATGATTGTTAGCTAAAGGATGTGGGCTTTTACAGTAGTGATGCTAGAGCCTCCACATTCTGGAATTCAGATGGAATGAAAATGGAAAGGTTGTGTTACACAGAAATATTTTGCATTATAAAAGGAAGCACCACAACGTACTACACGTTTCTTTGTCTCCTTTATGTAGGCACTATATGTAGAGTGAAATATGGGATAACTGGAAAGTGATAAAAAAAAATGTATGTGAAAACTTTCTCTGGGAAAGAATAGGGGCTTAAAGAGTAGAAATGAGTGCTTGTTATAATAAATTATAAATTATATATAAATTATATAATTATAATGATTTAAATTAATAAATTATAAATTGATTGTGTTATTGATTATCTATGTAATATTTATGATAATGTACATAATAATCTTATCACATTTAAAACCTCTATGTTTTCATGTCTTTATTTCCCTTCTATTTTTCAACTTCTATTTGCATCTCAGAGATTCAGGCAGAGAATGATAATGTTTCTTGAGATATTTACAGGCAGGCTGACAAAATCCAAAAAGTTATCCAGTGACAAATTTAAAAAACAGGCAAAGTTCAGAAGACAGGGCAAACAGTTATATGAGAGGCTATGGCTGTAATCAAAGTGAAAGTAAAAAAACAAAAAAAACAATACTCAAAACTAGTGTATCATGCACAATAAACAAAAAGCTTGGCACGTTGGCATACAACATGTGCCACAGAACAATTCTTCGCAAAAAGTGAGTGGAAATGAGGGTCCTTAAATGCTGTGGCTATATATCAAAACAAGTGAAAGAGTGATGCATGCTGGGATTCTGAGTCCAGGGCATGTTTGTAGGCTGCTGAGAGTTTTGGGAAACGGAGTTCATGACAACATACAATAGGAAAAAAATAACAAGTGATGTTTAATGTAGTAAAAAGGTTTTTAATAACGTATTGGTAAGATTAAAGATATTTTAAAATGTTAACAATGTCCAAATAAAAAAATCTATACATTTAGCATGTCCAGTATCTGTCATATCCGCACCGGTTCCTGCACCCTCACCGGTGCATGAGAATACACCCACTCTCGACTCTGTCACAGACATGCCATCCGACAACGACAATTCAGAAATGGATACAATCACGCACGAACACTCTGACATGGAAATGGACTACACATCCCATGAGACTCAGCCTACAAACAACATGGCGGAACGCCTCCAACGCTCAATGTCACCTGACTTCTGAGTAGGAATAGGGGCATCCAATCTCAGTCTAATCAGACCTGTTTTATAAGGACTCTGAGTTTCACTGTTTCCTTGTGAAGCATTAGTTCTGCTCCTTTTGTGTCAATCTTCTGCCAAGCCTTTATTATCCATTGTATGTTTTTCTGGTTATGAACATCTTCCGTATTTTTGACCTACCGAGTTTGTTTTTGCCCAGTTTGTACTGTTTGCTGATCGATCGACCTTTTTGCCCGATTTACGACACTGTTTTCAGTCTGCCAATTTTGCACCTCTGCTTCGTAGCATTATTAAAGTGTGCCTTATTGCACTTGCATTCCGCTTCGTCTGGGCTTCATTACAGTGTCTACAACAAACACAAACTGTACACAAACCATTAAGAAAATTGGTATTGTATTTGCATTTGTATTTGTATTATTATATGTATTTATTTATTTTTAATTCTTTTTTATATTTTTTCTATTGCATTCCCTCTCAATGTGGATAGTGATTATGTTATGAAAGTTGTCTTATGAGGATATAGAGGCAGAAAAGAGCAGTTGCAACAGTAACCAGTTTGAAGAAGTAGAGGGTGGATGTCATGGTATTTATAGGGTAAATCATTATAATCTGTAACAAGAGTTCAATGTGTATGTAGGCAAAGTCAGGAAAGGATAATCCCTAATTGTAACCAAAGAATAAGCAAGAGTCAGAAAACAGGAAACAGAGAAACAAGGCATGGACTTAATGACCTAAATGCAGAATAAGACTTTAAAGACAAAAGACAGAAACAGTAGGGTTAAAATAGACAAACAAATTAAGGGCTGGGAAGTGAACAACAAAATTCACATGGTCAAAGTAATGCCAAGGCAAGCTACAAACATGCAAACTGTGGGAGGGGAATTTGTGATAATAGTCTGGCAGGTCAATATTGTGCCACATTTTCACCAAGTAAACCATGTCATGCTATAACCATGCTAAATTTTGTTACTCTCCTACCCAGCCAGTCATTTTACATTTCTTTGCTGTAAGTCAAGTAAAATCTGTCATTCTCAAATCAGGCCCAATAACATTTAGTTTATTTGCTCTCTTCATAGCTTCATAGGTTGAGATTCCTCCTCCGGAAATAGATAAATCATTTATTTATTTATTTATCTATATATAATTTGCTATGTCTTTTGCTCAATAGTTCACCATTGTAAAGGAGACATATGCAAGTATGAAATATTGTACTTTATTACTCATTCTTCCATACTAATCAAGCCTTTTACCACTTGTCCTAATTATACAGCACTATGGGATGGGAAACTGACATGCACTTGGCCAAGATATAGCTAGCCCTTGTTTTCAGATTTGCAGCTATATTTGCATTTGAATATTACATGAATTTAGCAGACACTCTTGTCCAGAGTAACTTACAAAAGCTCACTGAGGTCTCTGCTGCAAAATTGATTTGTTACAAAGCCATGATGTGTTATGATGTTTAGTGGGAAAGCACTATTAGGTGGTGTCCTGAAACAGTCTGAAAACTATATATTTTGGGGAGCTTGATGCTCTTTCTATAAAGGTAGAGGGAAAAAAGCAGATTGACTGAACATTTATTTGTTTAATTTATAGCATTGTATTTGACCTAATCCAAATGACCACCTTTGATATAACACTACTGGTGCTGACAATCATCATGCTCTTTGGTGGCGCCAACCTTCTGGATATAATGTAAACCTTGAGAGAGTGCAGCTGTTATTGTTAGGCATGTCATAAATTGGTACCTTGTTATTCATATGTCAAAGTCAGCCAAGTGGTCAAAGGAAAAGAACTGAGGACATTGTGTTATCTTTCAACTGACCTTTGAAAAAGTGTGTTTTAATATCACAATTAATAATATGGCTTAGCAAGACCACAATAAGTTTCCTGAAAGCATCATAGTGATAAGATGATCTAATATAATTATCATGCACTGTAGGCACTTTGTTTAAGCAGTATTTGCATTTAATTGCCTTCTAATTGCTTCAATCAGTAAACACCAGTTCATAGTATCTCTTGACTTCAGTTTCTTGCCTTTATTGGGCTCTTTATAAACTGTAATCCAATCAGTCACCAATCTATTGCAGGGCTAACACCGAGACAAACAACCATTCACACTCACACCTATAAGCAATTTAGAGTAGATAGTTGACCTAATCAGCATGTCTTTGGACTGTGGGAGGAAACTGGCGTGCCTGGAGTAAACCCACACAGGCGTGGGGCATGGGAAGAACATGCAAACTTTGCACAGAAAGACCCCAGTTGGCCTGCAGGTTCAAATCCAGAACGTTCTTGCTCTGAGACGATGGTGCTAACCCTATAATAATAATAATAATTATTATTATTGTTGTTGTTGAATAAAACAACAGAATAGGTGAAAATGGGAGATTTCAGTAATGGTTGATCTCCTGACACTTCCAGACACAACAATCTGTAGAGTGCATAACATCAATCCTTGTGGCAGATGAGCTACAACAACATAAGACTATATCGTGTTCCACTCCTGTCAGCCAAAAACAGAAAGACAAAAACAAAACAGGACAATTGAAGATTGGAAAAACATTACCTGGTCCCCGGAGATCCTCATTCACTGCAATATTCAAACCAGTCTGGCACCAACAACCAATCAAAGTCCCTGAGATCATGTTTTGTCACTGAACAGGGTTACAAATGTTCCTATTATTAAAGAGGCAAGTGAGTGTATTTTAGTCATTGTTTTTTATAAATAATTGGCCAAATTTATACATGTGTACCATTACACCATATAACAGCAGGTTATAATGACATACGCTTGTGCACATTTTTCCTGCCAACCACCTTCCTGTAAAGGTGAATTCTAAATTTAATTTATTTGGGATTATATGTCTGTTCATGTGTTCATTTCCCCAGCAAACCTATGTGAATGATATCCATAATGCAGTTTTAAGGGTCATTTTCATAATTCAAAATAAGACAGATTTCAACTAATATGACAGATCAGTCAAGAAAAGAATACAAAACATCATTCAATAAAGATAAACTGTATTATGAAGACTGTTTTGAGAAAATCTGTATTGAAAAGACACTATAAAAAAAAATTCTATTCTTTATTGTTTATAAATATATCTCTAACAGAACCTAACAGGTTTGTTTCACTAATAGTCATTATTTCGACTAATTAAAATAAATGCATCAAAGTACTTATAGCATTAAAGTTGTAAAAAGTAGACTGTGTAAAATAGCTGTGGTGGCAGAAGGCAGTCAGAGTGTATAAGTGTGGGTATCATGTCAACAGCCCCTTGGGCTGTAGGAAATCCTCACACCTCACAGATGCATTGGCTGCCAAGAACAAGAAGGAAAAAAAAGGGGGGAAAAGCACACTTGTTCCCCATCGTTGTTATTCTGCTGTTCCCTCTGCTCCTCGGCCCCAAACGCATGACTTCACAAGTTCAGGAAAGCAGTCTAATTGAATCATGCTAGTCTCATCTCCCCTCCCTTGGCAGATTGGTCCTTCTCAGACTTATGCTTTTACTAATTGGAATCGCCATGTTGTTTCCTGTGTGGAGCTGGAGTGAGTGATACCAGAGAGAAAGAAATACAGACAGACGGAGAATAAAGAATGAGGATATGTGGTGTTAAAGCTGGTCCCACCCTTATAGTCCTTAGAGATTTTTTGTCTCTCTTGTTTCCAATTTAAAAAAAATGAGAAGGGAAAGGAAAAAATAAGAGAGAGGTCTTTCATAATTCTATTGATTCTTGTTACTTTAGGGATATGCTAATTAGGTATGATGTTAACAATAAAGCTCACTGAAAATAAGGGAATTCAGTTGAGAGAGAGAGAGAGAGGGAGAGAGAGTTCATATTCAAATTGGACCAAGACGCCATGGCTACACACCTGCTGCTTGATGATGCTGCCCGGCTGTTATGGCTATGACTTGGACGTATGGTTAATGGACGTTGGCATTTGTGAGAATTTCCCCTTAAAAGCTATTTTAAATAATGCAATACATGTAGCTACTGTCACATAATAATGGCTGTAAGGTCAACTCCACAATTATTGTCACCTTTCAAGAATAGGCAAATGTTCCACACAAATATTTTAATTTTTCCAACAAATTTGTCAAAACCTTTGAGACAAACTCCGTATTTGCCTGCCATGAGTTACACACATTAAAATCTTATTGTCATCCATTGGCAAAGGATTTTGAAAAAAAAGAGAGACTGGCAAAAATCAGACGGATGGATATGAAATATATGAACAGCTAGAAAACAAGTAAAACAGGAATTATATACAATATCTCATGATGGACTACTGATGCTTTAGGGTTTTTTTTGCCCAGACCTGGTTGCCTATTCCTCAAGGTTAAGACTATTAGCAGAGCTTTTAAAAAGTTAATGGCTCTGAAAATGTTTTGGCGTGGTAACTTGATTTGAGCCTTGTTAATCCATGTACACAAACCCAAGAAAAGAGAGGAACCTGAATTTGTTTTCATGAAAGGCAAAAATTTGTTTAAACATTTTTTTAAGAAAGAAACTGTGTTAAAATAAGTCATGTATGGGAGGTAAATGTTAATTGAAGTGTGTAATGTTTATTAACAGTAAAACACAAACAACACAAAGACTAATCAACATGAATTATAACATATACATGACAATGCAAGACATGATATGAACAAGGTACACACTGGGTTGACAGAGACTAACAAATGACCAAATGTGCTATATAATTGTGCACAGTCATTCCTTCCATGTCATCTTGGACATGTACATACTATTATATCATTGAACTGCCTTATGGACTGAGTTAAGAATACTATAAAGCTAAATGCATTAACTTATGTATATAGTTGTAATTAAGTCTCACCATAACTGTTTCCATGTGTGTTTCACTTTGTACATACTCAACGCAGCAATGATAAATATCCCATTGGTGTGTAGATTTGTCTGTCACGGTGTTTTTTGTTTTGTGTACATTTACCTCATCGACTGCAAAATGTTACAAGTGACAAGTGATGGGAAAAGTATTGTAGGGCCGTATTTGCCACTACCATAAAAGATCCCTCACTCAAACACAGCCAAAAGGAAGTCCTGGACAGCTGGTCAGTGTAACTAATATGGAAAGGCCAGAGGGGGAAGTATTGAACATGGTGAGGTCACAGGGGGGAGAAATGTCCCTGATGGAGTGTGGAGGCAAGGCAATATCCCCAGCCGAGAAGGCATGCAAAGTGAATCCCCTGGCTGCGACTTACCTCTGTGGAACAGGTATGCTGGGCAACTTCCTCAGCTGAGCAGGGACATGAAACAACATCCTCAGCGGCATAAAGGTGGTGGGGCAGCATCACTAGTGGGGCAGGGTGGGAGGGCAATGACGTCCTTGCCAGATTTAGGGTTGAAGCGCATTGGACACAAGGACCCTTGTGTAATAGAGAGAGAAATCAAATAACAAATATATGTATAATATATTTTAGTTTTGTTTTGAATTCCTACAAAATTGTTGTGAGGATTAGATTATCATGCAGTATTTGTTACATGAAGTAAATCGTTCCATGTTTTGCTTAATTTTTATTATTGATAAGAGAACTAGATAGAACTGATAGACTTCATTTCCCTGCATGCAACTGCAAAGCTATCGCTTTTCTTAGACTATTTTTGTCCACCGGCAGCATCTGTATCTCCAGTAAAGATTTCTCGCGCTGCTGGAGGTAAGCTGCACGGAAAAGCTCAGTAGATAGTGTGATTATTTTTGTGTAATAATCTTTGTTCTGAGAGAACTAGTACTGAAAGGAGAAAGTGCATGACTTGTAGCACAAGTTACTGTATTTTTGGAAAATGTTTAGTTATTTAGTTATTCGCTCTCTGCTGTATTCCCGAGGGAGCGGCAGGTTTGGCGCCAATTTCACAGTGTGAGGGAATGAGCCATGCGATTAAATATATGTATATTTTTAAGTTTTCTCTCTTTTCTTACTTTTATAGAGCTATGTGTAGTTGCAGAACACACTTCCTCAGTAAAAGGATTGTGTATGTGTGTATGGAACCTGGTGCAGAAATAAAGGCACTGGAAAAAGGGGGCCCATTTGCTGTCAGTCATTTTGGTCAACCACCCTCTTCTCACCATGGACACGCACACAAGAGATGACTCATTACACTTGTCTGTGACTTGCGAGGCCCCTTTTTTGTCCTCTGGCTCAGGTGACAGTTGTGAGGCTACCCCATGCACCTCTGGCCTGATTATGATGTGAGAGGCTACCCTGTTGGCCTTTAGAGTGAGCTTGGTGTTGGAGGCCAACCCGTCAGCCTCTGGCATGGGTATAGTATGGGAGGCTATCACGTCAGCTTCTTGTGTATGTGCTTCTATAAATACGGTTTTGATGTTTCGCACCGCAAGCTCAGCCAACATAATGGTTATAGCCCTCCCTCAAAAAATTCTTTGGGGGAGCAATGCTGAGAGTACTACAGTTCCCTTTGCTTAGTATCACTTACGTGTCTATTAAGAGGATTCAGAGAAATTCTGCTACATCCTTAGTTCAGTCATTCATTCTGTCACATAATGGGGTAAAAGTGTATATAGAAAATATTCAATTCAATTCAATTTTATTTGTATAGTGCTTTTAACATCAGTCATTGTCACAAAGCAGCTTCATCGAATTATAATTATAATAATTTATAATTATATTTATAAATATAGCAGCTTCATCGAATTAAATTTTATTTATAAATATCGATTTATATACAAAGATTTGAATGCAAGATTGGTCGTGGTAATTTAAGTCCTATGCCATTAATAAAATACTGCCTATATATTAATTTTGCTCATATTATTGACAGATTTGACTGTAATTAGAGACCCAAGAGGAATAGGCTAGGTAGATGGAAGCCGTTTCTCACAAAAATATCCAAGCCCAACTAAATCACCCCAAATCATCTAGCAAAATATGGTATGTGTTGATGAGACAAATTCCAAAAGGTATAGCGATTCCATAATTCTGAAAGTTTTGATTGGTGCAAAAAAGCACATCACCAGAAGAGCACCATGCTTACGGTGAATTATACTGGTGGCAGCTTCATGCTTTACGGCTGCTTTCTTCAGCCAGAACTGGGGTATTTAATCAAGCTGGAGTGAATCATGAACACAAATACCAGTCACTTTAGTGCAAACTTTCAGTCATCTGCTAGTTAGCCAAAGATGAAAAGGAATCTCACCTTTCCACACAACAATGACGCAAAGCATTCATCTAAATCAACAAAGGAATGGATTAACCGAAAGAAGATCAGTGTTTTTGAATGGCCTAGCCAGAGCCCAGACCTGAATCCAGCTAAAAATCTGTGGGGTAATCTGAATGATGCACCTGTGCACAGGAAATGTCTTCACAATTTGATGGTTTTAGAATGTTTTTGCAAGGAAGAGTGGAACATATTTGCAAATCAAAATAAACTCTTACCCAGAAAGAGTGAGTGGAATAATAAAAGCAAAAAGTGCCTCAACAAGCAAAACAAAATTGGCCAAAGTTTGTGCACACCTGGCCATAACTCTCATATGTGCTTTTTAAACATCCTATTTCATATTTAGTTCCCCCTTTGCAGTAATAATAACTGCCACTCTTCTGGGAAGGCTTTACATTAGATTTTGGAGTAGGGATGTGTATCCATTCAGTGACATGTGTGACGTGAGGAGTCAGGTGAGGAATCCTGGGGTGCAGTCGGCATTCCAGTTCATCCCAAATGTGTTCAGTGGCCACTCAAGTTCTTCCACACCAACCATGGCAAACCATGGAGTCTTCATGGAGCTCACTCTGTGCACAGGGCCATTGTCATGCTGGAACACATTAAGGCCTCTTAGTCCCAGTGAAAGGAAAATGTAATGCTACAGCATACAATGACATCCTAAACAATGATGTGCTTCCAATTTCATGGCAACAGTTTGGGGAAGGACCATATTACGGGTATTGTCAGATGTCTACAAACTTTTGTTCATATATAGTATATTAGTTTAGGGGTGTGCACACTTATTTAGGCCATTGTAAGTTATTTATTTATATTTTATTATTTCACATTAAAGCTGGAAAAGATCTGGCATGATTTGTCTTATTGTCATTCTTTTACTTCACAAAAACCTGTCGTGTTTGCACGGGTGGGTAGACTTTTTGTACCTAGTGTAAATGAAAAGGTGCAATTGGACTATAAAGCAGAAGAGAAAGTGCAGCTTGAATAAAGCAATAATGTACAAAGAAAAATGGGGCAGGATGGAGACTCTAAAATTTATTGGAGGGAGTGTGTACCTTCCAAATTGAATGTTACACAGAAAAGGAAAATTACATGTAATGAGAGTGAGGTCTGTGAGGTGAGAGGGAGTGGTCAGGTCTCCTGGGTGTTATTACTGTTCTTTGTACACACTGAGAGAGAAATAGAGAGAGAGAGAGAGAGAGAGAGAGAGAGAGAGAGGTCTGTACATCATGCCTATTATTCTTTTCAGCACTTTAATTCATTTTACCAACCCTGTGATCAAAATCCAGTCATCTGCCCTTACAACCCCTCTCTTTCTGTTTTAGCATCATTAAGTTGTTCCCCAATTGTCCTGCTGCATGCGTCTGTGATTTCTTAGCCAACCACATTAAAGAGAGAGTGTGAGAAAAAGGTCTGAGGTCTTCATATGGCCCATGTGACTGTGGTTTGATTCAAATCCAGCAGGGGATTGCTGTTTCATTTCACTGCCAGGCCGTGACGCGAGGGTTTTGTAACCCTTTGGAGTTAACCTTTGGATCATTGATTCCTTTATATTGCTTTTATTCTTGCCTTGTGGACAATGTTTGCTAGACATCGAATATACCACTGGATAAATTTTATTGCATCCTACTCATTATCCCATGTCTAGAATAAAATAAAAAATACATAAATTTTTAAGATTCTACCAGACAAATGTGACTCCATTAAGTGCTATTTGGTAAATGCTAATTGTGAACTACTTTTGTTAATTCATCTACTTTGGGATTTAAAGTTGTGGTCAGATTGTAGGCATACATAGTCACCTCAAAAAAAGGTTAATTGTGTCTTAAAATAGATAAGCCATGGTTAAAACCAGAAAACATCAGAATGGAAGACTTAATATCACATGCATACCATAGTAATAGCAATAAAATACTTTTAAAATAATATTAATAAAATAGAATGGTATACTTTACATACACTGACTAATAAAATACAGGCATGATTAATTTCTGTTTATTTGCTTGTTTGCATGTTATATAATTCTTTTTTGAGAATCAACATTAGAGTCCCTTTGCTAGGATATGTTGGACAAACAGTACTATGTTAATGACTGATTTATTGTAACCTATCAAACACTGGGGCCTCATTAAGCATGACTTAATTACTGTAAGTAAAATAAAATGTATGAAACTGGTGTGATAAGCAGACCTTTAGTTATAGCTCATGGTGGAGGAATCGAAGTACATGGCGAATGCCACCACTACCAAAAGCAAGTCAGTTCAGCATTATATCAGGCGTACATGCCTCATGTCTTCATGCGACAGGCCTCTGAAACTCGAGCCTCTGATGGGATTAAGGGGCTTTTTTGAGGGTGATGGATGACCAGTCAGAGAAGCGCCCCTATGTCTCGGATCAGTGTGAATTCAGATATGCAGAAGGAAAATCAGTGAAGTCTGTTCATACAAATGTTACAGTGGATGTGGAATATTTTCACTGTCATTAAGCTGCTGTCAGCACTTCCTTTTTGCACTAAATGTGTAACAGAAGGGCACTATCTGTATCTGTTTATTGCTTCACATGCAAATTAAATACGAGCCCTACCATAGTGTCTCTGGACAATACTGGAAAACTACCAGGGGTAAAAATGCCAGCATTTTTAGCATGATCTGTAAATTCTGGCTCTGACAGATCCTGAATCTCCAGTTTATAATTGGGCTCATGTAGAGATTTTTTTTTCATTTCATTTCTGTCTGTTACAAGCTGGACTGTTAAAAATTAAAATGCTGCCATGAAACTGGAATACCTGATCCAACATGTTGCGCTGTTATCAAAATAACCTCAATAATGAAACAGATATCCCAAATAAACTACTCAATATGTATAACCCAGCAGTTGGGTTAAAACAATTGCATAGCTTTTTCTTTGTCTTGCAGCTTCATATCATGTCTTTCTGCCCACCCCAATGTACACCTCATGTCAAAACCAGATTTCTGTCATGTCCTTTCGAAAAAGTATTAATAATAATAATAATAATAATAATAATAATAATAATAATAATAATAATACTTGTGCATCACATATTAATTTTCATTTTTATTTATATCATTTGCATCAACTCTTGCCTCAATTCCATTTGTGGGACTGCGTTATGCATTCCTTACTGCCATCTGGAAGCAATGTATTCAGCTCTTCCACAGTGGACTGGACTCTGATTAGCTGAATTATTTGAGCTGGCAGAATGAATTGTCAGTTTCCCCTCTTCTCATCCAGAAAGAATGAAAGACTTCTAGGAAACCTTATCAATTTCTAGATTTAGACAGGAACTTCCTGACTTGGAAATTAACTCAATTTAAGGTATTTTGGTTTCTCTCCATGCATTTAACTACTTTAATTAATTTGTGAGTCTGAGCAAGCAAGATGACAACGTGTGGATCTGAAAATTGCTCTTGGGTGATTATAGAGGTTAGTAATTTGTGAAGGTATTTTATGGGCTATTTGAAGAAAATGTATAACCTCCCATTACAAGGCAGTACATTTTGCCTCTTTGCTGGCTCTGCTGTTATGCATTTGCACAGCAAGCTGCACTGTTGCTGAATTAAGGCTTCATTTATATAAAACGGAACTTGGCACTGTAAAATGGTCATTTCCACTAAGGCACTGATCACACAGGCTCAGCATGTCTATGCTGAAAGTATTTAGATTTATAGTCAAGGCCTATCCTGTTTCAACATTTCATCACCAATGTAAAGAATGAACTGCTGGAACATATTCATCACATATTGAATAGAGTGAGGTTTTTACCAGAATGCTGAGCTGGTGTTCACCTTCAGTGGTTTATGCAATATGAACTGTGCATGCTCTGTCTGTGGCAGTATAAAAATAAAGGCTCATTCAAATGCATTTAAATAGGGAGTATATTAAATCAGTGGTTCCCAACCACCAGCCTGTTAAATGTGGTCCCAGGCCTAAACAATGGCATTGAGATTTGTAGGGAGGGGGAAAAGACTGGAAAAACTCAGGAAAAGAGATGTAAAGTCAAGTAAATTATACTGAGAAACAAGCTATCTGAGCAACCAATACACATGCATTTTAAAATGTCTAAGTTCGCACTTGTTTTTATGCACATACTAAAATTGCACTTTGTAACAATGCAGCACAGCAATCTACCTGATGATCATACACAACGAAGCCTGAAAATGACCCTGCTGCCATTTTTCTCCACCGGCTTTGCTCCACTGCTGATGTGAGATGTGGTCCAGCAAACTAGGTCGGCCTAGTCTTATTTAATGGCTTGTTCTGAACATGAATGTGTTCAGAAAGTTTTATTTATGATTTACTGGATCAGCTTCAGTGAATCCCAGTGACAGACTTTTAACCATTATTTTTAAAAAAATATTCCACTTCCCTAGGGTAGGGCTGGCTGATAGTTCAAGCAAGAACTTCCAGTGATTTATGACTCGCTTATAGACTAATTCCTTCCGAAAACAACAGGGAAAGGCTGGTGTTCTCTGGGTCAGGAAAGTTCTGACTGAACATCATTTGAAACACAGGCTTGATGGCGAAAGCAGAGAAATTAGTCAAAGTCAAAGAGGCTGAATGTCAGTCTCTGTCAGTAATTAAAGTACATGTAAAACAGGATACCGGGAAGGCAGTTTGGCTTGTACACCTATGTAATGTAGTCTGCATTCTCTCCCTCCCTTCTCTTCCTAGCCAACTCCCTCACTCTTTCTCTCTCACCCTCTCATATGGCATGAGTTTGCCCTCTGAAACTCTAGCCTGGCACATTCTACCTCATGTGTGGTTAGCTTCTCTCCTTCCAAAATGTCTCACCGTGTCATGCACACACACAGCCCAGAAGCTGGTAATAACCTTTATGTCATTATTTCTTTCACATTTCTTTAATCACTCTTACGATTTTCTTTTTTCTCTGCAGTCTCCTCTATAAATCTCTCATCGCCTCTGTGCCAAGCAACACAGGATTTAGGGGCTCTGGAAATAGAAGAACTGTAGAGGCCATTTCATTTCAGAATATTTTATTTCTTTCCATTAGATTCAACACATTTAAGGGCCTCTATCAGGTAATTGATTATTCAGGTCAGTTCAGCACATAAAAGTGCAATGGCAATGATTGAAACAGGAATATGACGGCAGTCATCAAATTAAAATCAAGCTTGTGTGTGTGTGTGTGTGTGTGTGTGTGTGTGTGTGAGTGTGTGTGTGTGTGAATGTGGATCCATGTGTATATCAAATAGCTGTCTGATTATAGATCTTGATGTAAAATTATCAGGACAGGCATAATATGATATTTGTATGAAGTGCAAGCTGTTTCTTTTGCTTATATTTACTATGTTATTATGTTATCCCCCACATTTTTTAGTGTATTTATGACTGCATTTCTTTCAATTCTGACCTATGGCTTTTATGCCTAATGTAAAATGTCAAAGATTTTCTCAGAGTTTAAAGCCTTAAATAAGACAGTAATGAGACATAATGTCACATGGTCATTTTCCAATTTTAAACTTCCCAGTTTTGGTGAGGCTGTGCCCACTGTAGCCACAGATTCCTGTGATTCCTGTGATTCCAAGAGGCCAACAGGATGGGAACCTGATGAACCCTTCTTCTGTTGTAGCCCATCTCCCTCAAGTGTTGGCACATTGTTTGCTTTGAGATGCTTTACTACTCAACCCAGATGTAAAGGGAGGTTAGTTGAGGTACTGTAGCCTTGCTGTGAGCTTGAACCAGACTGGCCATTCTTCTCTGACCTCTCTCCTCAAAAAGGTTTTTTTACCTATTTTTTTGTTTGTTTGTTTTTTTGTTTTTGACACCATTCTGTGCAAACTCTAGAGACTCTTGTGCTTGAAAATCAGCAGGACAGCAGGTTCTGAAATACTCAATCCAGCCTATCTGGCACGACAACTGTGCTATGATCAATGACGTCGACCCTTATCTGCATGATTTTATGCAATGCGCTGCTTCCATATGTCATTCTGGACTTCTCTTATGTCAGCGGTGTGCCAAAAACCAAAAGTCAGTCAGCACAGAAAATGGCGAACATCCAGACTACGCTACCCATCAGCACACTGCACCCAGTAACATGTCCATGATAGCACAATTAGTCATGCTATTTAAATTCTGGGTTTTGTTTATTTGTTTATCAAGCTCCTGTTGTGTTATGCCACATTGTGCCAAGTATTTATTCCATGGTTATGCCTTTTGTTATTGTACAGGTTCATGCTTTTCATTTTCATAGCGATTGTTTTTGATTGTGCTTTATTTAAATAAAGAATTATGGATTTGTGTCTACCTCCACTCTAATTATGAGACCCCATATGATTGGCTGATTGGATAATTGTATTAAAGTGGTCGATGTGTATGTGCACATACAGAATGTGTAAGGACAGTATTGGAGAAAAATATTTGGTCTGGTTTATATTTACTGCATTGCTCTGTCAGTACAAAGGATTTCCCTAGAGAATTGCATGATAATGTATCGAAAAAGAACTTCACAAACCACTGCAAATTATGCCAATTATCTTTTCTTTTCAGAATTTTACCCTTTGGCACAGTACTGTATGTTTATGATATGTATATAGTGATGTTGCACATATACTTTAATCTGTATTCACGTTTGGCATATCCAAACATGTGTTTGTAATATCTGCGTGTTTGCATGTTAGTGTGAGGTGTTCAGTCTCAGTTTCACTGCAGTTGTTGCTGTTTCTCCATCTGCTGACATGCCTTTAATCTGACATCAGTAGCCCAGGAGAGAACGCCACTGTGTGCATGTGCGTGAAAGGAGGTGGATGGGGCATTGCAGCAAAGCTGAGTAGACAGGTCACACCAACTGGCCGTTAAACACATAACAAGTTTGGGCATGTATGTTTGCTTATTTGTGTGTGTGTGTGTGTTTGTGTGTGTTTGTGTTTGTGTGTGTGTGTGTGTGTGTGTGTGTGTGGGTGTTTGCGTACATAGTGGAAGGAAGAAACACCTCAGGACCACCTTCTTATGAACTTGGTTTTCATTTAGATAGAGAGATAGATAGATAGATAGATAGATAGATAGATAGATAG
>JAQQZR010000018.1:9839483-9864215 GCA_030068235.1 Notoglanidium macrostoma | reverse complement strand
TCCAGTCTCTTTTAAAGTAATAAAAATAAAGAAATAATTGAATTAGAAGGTGACCCCAAACTTTTGACCGGTAGTGTGTATATATATATATATATGTGTGTGTATATATACAAATATCCATTTGCAGCTACATATGGGACTCCAACTGGAAGAGAAGCTGAGAGAAGAGAGATATATACACAAACCGAGGTACGGTGACTTGTAAAAACACCAAATAATAGTTCAGAGATGAAATAAATAAACCAGAGAGAGACAGAGAGAAGAGGCCAGGATGGATAGGCTGGATAGGTTTTCTGGAGCACTCCCTCTGGGAAGATCAGAGAGACAGGAACTGGCAGTGAGCAGGGAGTCTCTGTGTGAGCAAGCATCTTAGGCCCAGTTCCAGTATGAAGGCCTGCTCTGAAGATGCCTCCTATACTCAGCTTTATAAGTGCTCATCCATCAACAATGTTCCCTTCACACTGCATGACCTACAAATTCCTGCAGTCTGCCATGTTTTAGAGTTATATCTGAAATATATAACTTTAAAATCATATCTGTCACTGTCCAAAATTACTTTCAGGACAAAAAAAAAGTAGTCTTGACCTGATTTTTGTTTGTTTATTTGTTTTATTATATATATATTTTTTTTTTATCTTTTTTTAATGACACTGAAATTCTATAGTACAATGAATATCAGGCTACTGTAAATGATATAGCAATTCGTTTTAATTCCCTTTTTCTCTATCAGTTACACTTCTGTGAGTCTCAGATCAGAAATTTCAACTCATGTCATATTTCTAAAGGTCATGATGTCTTTTTTGGCAGATAATCCTGCCTTGGTGTGAAAGGCAGATGGGATGTGCCTACATTCTTTCAGCTTAAATCAGAATAATATGAAGAAATAAGCAGCTTTTTCCAGAAGTGAAAAATGATCACAAGATTATTACCAGCTAGAAAAAGGGAGGACTTTAATTAAATGAGAAAGAGAGAGGTCAAGTTTGGGAAAGTCAGACTGAGAAGATGTTTGCATTCTTTCGCTAATACCAACTAGGCCAAAAGGAGAGGGTGGGAGGATTTCTGTTCTGCTTAGACTATGCAGATAAACCAAGCGTTTGCTTGTAATCCTATATTCATTTGTATTATCCAACTATGCCATTATAATTGGATAGTACATATCATGCCAATGTTGTTGCTGCATAATAATTTTGAAATCTTAACATTTGTGTAGGGTGAAAGGTGTTTCACAAGCTGATAATTTAGATGTAGGTATGCAGTTATTTTGAATTCACATGTCCAGCTAACCAACAGGTACTTATGAACAAAAGATGTAAAAACTGTAGTACTGAACTGACAGAGTAGGAAATGAAGACAAGTTCTAGAAAAGAAAAATGGAAGAGAGATAGCTGATATAGTGAGTAAAAGAAAGATGCGTTGTCAAAGGTTGCAATGACATGTGATGTTATTGGGTGAAGATTAAAACACCTTTCTTAATCCAAACTGATGCTCTTGCTATTAATTAGATTCTTGCCTGATCTTGCAAGTGTGAGTCATCCTGCTCTTTCCACGTATTCTTTCTCAGTTACTCCTTTCAGCTCCTCCACATAACTTCAACCTAACACAATGTGAAATCTATTAGCATTAACATCTTGGTGTCCAGTTGGTGTCTATCTTGGAGTTGGGATCATATTTAGTGTTGAATGGCTACCGTTAGAGTATTTAATGGTAGGAGGCCAGACGTGACTGTCTGGTAATGCCACACATTTTGCAGTTCATGGTTTTGAAATTCCAGGACACACAAACACATACACAGGTATCTCATGACTTGGCAACTTGCAGTGCACATAGAGAATCTCACACCTTGTCTCCTAGTTATCTTACTCTCTAAGTCTCTTCATCTGAGATTCATGCTGGGGGTCTTCAATGCTGACCAGTCAGCATTTTAATAGCAGTCTGATCCTGTATAACTGACATTCAGCTCTAGATTTAGATTAACTGTTGCTTTTAAAGCATTTTGTCCTGGCTGATGAGTGTCAGTGAGAAAATGGAAGAAGAGAATGTGGAGGAGGTTGTGATAATAATGTAATACTGGAAGTCAGCACAAGAGCCAAAGATAATGATGTTCAGCTGAATTCAAATGAGCTCCCGTGTCTTTCCCCACTGCTTTCAGAATGTCAGCTTCTTCAATTTCCATGACCTCAGCCGCTTCGGTTTCTAACCAAGAGTCTATGGCATGAGGTATTAACTTAAATATGGGTGGAATCAGTGGATGTTGACCTTGACTATGAGTCTTTAGGTTAATGGGTTGAATCCCTGTCATCTCAACACTTACCATCAAGGGAAATTGTTGCTGCAAGTGGTATTTGTTGTGATATTGGGCAAACAACTTTAAATCAGGGCTATGCATACTGTAAAATAAGCATAATTCTGTTGAAAAATGTATCTCATTCTGAAACATTTATAGTGTGTATGACACTTCAGTAATTTTTTATATACCCAAAATTCATCTCAAAATTGGCCGCATGTTTAGGCAAATATGGCTGACATTTGAATGTAAACAAATCTATCTTCAATTCAATAATAATGTGAAAAATGTGAAAGTGTTAAAAATACCATTCAGCACATATAGTGTTTCATTGCTTCAGGTGTTTTTATTGCTTTCATTAAGTTTTGCCAAATCTGCTCCTCGTTACTTGATGTCTTTGTTACCCAGAAGGCATACTGTTGCCCACATGTGCCAGAAACTTTTCATGTATCCCCACCCAGCCTGTGAGCAATTAAACAGCATTAGGAGACATTTTCCCATGCTCCCTTGAAGTTAAAATGTTCAGGCAAGTGTATTGACCTCAACCAGCTAGTGATACTCATAAGTCTTGTTTTGAATATAATAATGCATGCTGAAACACGAGAAGCTATCATGAGAAGTCTCAGTAACTACAGCACTAAAAAAATACATTCATCTAAAAAATACTTGAAAAATTCCCTGATTAGGATCGAAAATGATCACTATTTAATGCGGCATCAGTCCACACGTTTTTATTTTATATAAAGATTTTATATAAAGTGTGTCCTTGTCACATCTTCTTTGCACACTAAGTACTGTAGGGCTAACTATTACATGCTTCAAGGGGCATCTGATTATTTACATATTTATGCAGTAATATTATATCATATCCAATTCATACTTGACCTTGACCCTGAATTTCACTAAATTATTCCCAGCTTGGCCTGTGTATGTGAAAGGAGTTATTGAGGTAACTGCATGCTTCTTATACAGCCCTGAAATGCAAACACATCCATTTTACTATGCGTAGCCATCTTTAAGGAATGCTTGAAGGCCAGTGTTTGAATGGATAAAACAACAAAGGACCAGATTGTGCCAATCTCCAAACATACTGCGGAGACAGTTGTGTAATGGTGGTGAATATAACAACAGATTTTGTGTGAAAATACATAAGTTTCAGATATGCTAATAAAAAAGGGGCTAAAAAGGGATTTAGGATGTGGGAGAGCTTTACATCTTTCTTGGTTGCCAACAATGTGCGGTACTGTTCAATTTGTGTTATTTTAGAACATGATTGAAATGTTGTTGAATAATGTTTTCAAGATCATCCTGTGGTAAAGAGTTAATTAAATAAGGGCAGCTAAAATATCACAGAGACACAGCATTGCTGCCTTACACCTTTAGGGTCCCTGGTTTGATCCTGAGCTTGGGTCTGTATAGAGTCTCTGTGCTTGTTCTCACCATGTCTGTTTGGTTTTCATTTCTGTTCTTTAGTTTCCTCCCACCTCCAAAAGAATACCATTCGGTTGATTGCTGATGCTAAATTGCCCCTAGATGTGAGTCAGTATGTATGTCCATGGTGCATTGTGATGGACTAGTATCTCATCTGGGGTATAATTCTGCCTCATGCCCAGTGTCCCTTGGAAAGGGTCAGGATCCATTGTAACCCTGACCAGGATAATGGAGTAAATGAAGATACAACTGGGTGGCCAGACCTTGTGTTTCCAGTGCTCCAATTTAGTATCAAAATTATATTTAATTATATGTAACTTTAGAGCAGAGTTCATCTGACTAAATGACACCTATATAAGCCCTTCATGACAACCAATGAAAGCATACCCAGACATTCATAAAGGTTTATTCCAGTTGGCATAAGTGATGGTCATATAATTTAAACCTGAAAACTCTCATAACACAACCTTGTGTCAACCAAAATGTACATCACTTGACTTGGGTGGTATATCAACTTAAAAAATGATATCTTGAATGTAGGTAAATTTGGTTGTTTGTCTCTCTATGTTAGCCCCGAAACCAGCTGGGATTGGCTAAAGCATCCCCTGTGACCCTGAAAGATAAGCAGTATAGACAATGAATGGATGGATGAATGTACTATAGCCAACACTACCCCATAAAAAATTGTTACCAAATTTTTTTTCTGGTCAGAGCTCAGAACTCACTACCTTCAATAGCAAGGGCACTGGGCTACCACTGTCCAATGGATCACCAAGTTTAACCAAATTTCTGGAAACTGTTAGAAATACAGCTCCTAAGGTTCCCCTTTTCATTTCCATGAATTATGGTGTGAATTATTGTGGGTTTTGCAGCAGGCACTGTCATATGAATACTCTGAACTCTGGTTGCCAAAACCAAACTGATAAAGAGACTAATGACTTATGAAGAGACTGCACATGCACATAGTCTTTATGTCATTATTTAATCATGTAATATATTTCTGTCACCCAGTACCTATACTTTTTAAGAGTTTAACAACTCATTATCATCTCCTTTTTCACAGCCAAGTAATAGGCAACTTTATGTCACTTGGTAATATCTGAATTTCTGCTCCCATTCACGTTTGCTTTCAACATTCACATAAAAACAGGTGGATGGAAAACCCCGCTTGTGGCATGTAGTGTGTACTTTTCATGGTGTGATGCTGCCATCACAGGACTGAATTACTCTTCATGCTATTTGTGGCTGTGCATTCATTACTTACAGTTGGCCTTTAGTAGTATCATGCCAAAATTCACCCCTGGTGTGTCACCTGTTTTTTAAGTGACCCGGCGAGTCCATATGTTGTCTGATGTTCTCTATTGTATGAGGCCACAAAAACTGTTTCACCATGCCATGTTAAACATTTACATCTAACACTATTTATGCAAAGAACTGGGATCAACAGGATATGCCTTGAGACATGCCAGGATATGCCGTGTTGAGAGATATGTTTTTTTTTTTTTTAAATAAATCCACATTTAATGAAAATGAAATGGACTGGAAATGCACACTTGAAATGGTGGGGTAAATCAGTGTTGCATGGCACACATTTGCAATATAAAGTATACATACTGTATATAACATATATTGACTCATATTTTATGACACAATATCATTTATTTGCCATGTGTATAATACCAACTTAGAATTGTAGCTCCCTTGTTTCTTAATAGAATGCTGCAAAGACTTGGATTTAACTTATCTTGACTCTGTGTGTGTGTGTGTGTGTGTGTTTGTGTGTTGGGGGTGGGGTGGTGCATTCTGGGCACTAGACCTTCTCTCTTATAGCAGCTGACAGGAAAAACCCTTTTTACCCCATGTGTGTGCACGTGTACACCCATGTGTGCATTTTTGTGTATGTGTTGAAAAGGAAGGGAAAGTATATCTTTATGAGGGTAGTCATATTGTTTCTTTTAGAATCCACAGGTGCCAGAGAGAGTATGTGTTTGTGTGCAAGTGTAGAAGTGTGTGTGGTCTAGTAAATATTTGTGAGTTCATGTATCAGTTTTTGTGTGGCTGCATGTGCATGTGTTGTTGGAATGAATGTAAAGCTGATGGTGTTAATGGATGATACATTTTGGCATCTTTTGACATTTATGATCTTAGCATGTGGTGGTGTATGTGAGCCATTCCACTAGACTCTGTCATCCTTAAGTGTGGGCAGTGTGTGTGTGTGTGTTCTGTTTTTAACCCCCTGCTGAGGCCACCCTCACCACACACATTCTTGCCCTCTCATAATGTTTATTTGAGAGAGATCAGTCTGTCTTTCTCACACAGCCTTAATGTTGCTCATTAGCTTGGGTGTTTAGTGTGTGTGTGTGTGTGTGTGTGTGCACACATCCAACTCATATTTCATAGTTTTACAAAATTCAAATTAATATATTTTGTTTTCTCTAATAAAGCCATGGCAATGTGACACCTATTTTCCATGGTATATTTTCAAACATTACTTTTGTGTAAGATTGATAGTGCGCAAAATGTACATTTAATTTTACCATGCATTACGAAGTTGTTTAAGTAAGAAATCATACATATATTAATATTTTTATAAATTGAACTGTCCAATATTAAACATTAAAATGTTATAAATTGTGCATCGTTCCACAATTAAGACAATTTTTAATATTGTAGACTTCTTTGATTCTCAGTAGGTTGCTTCCTGTAGGCTGGGTTTTTTGGGGGGGATTTTTCTCCGTTTTTTTCCCCAATTTGATCACCTGCCAATTCCAACCCACCTGCCACCTTCCCATAATATGACAACTACCAACCTAGAAGAGTAAGAGCGAACATGTGCTTCCTCCACGTGCATTACAGGGTGGCATAAAACACTTACAGGAAAGTGCTGTCTACCCTCTTCTGCATATATGAGCTCACAGACATCCATGACTGGTTTGGGTAACTATGATTGAGATAATAGCTTCCACTCAGAGAGTATAATCAGATTTGTTCCATTGTTCATGGTTACATATAGTTATATATATACATATGGTTACATACACATACAGTATTCTGCAAAACCCTTTTTTTTGTAAAGATTACTTCAGAAATATTGAAATTAATTCTATCTTCTTAAAAGGAATATACTAAAATGTGCAATAAACAGTAATAAACTCAACAAACAAACATAAAAATTCAGTATTTGGTGTGATGCCCCTTAGCTTTTTTTCATAAATAGTAGAGCCAGTTACAATTTGTGCAGTTTTATAGGGAAATGACCTGGTAAATTTTACTGACTGTGTTGGATATGTAAATCTCAGAAGTCTTCATTAAGTTTACAAAAAAAAGTACTTCATTAAGTACTAAAAAAATAGGTAGCCTAAGACTCTTGCCCAGTACTGTATAGGAATTTATTTATGTGTCTGCTTTCTTTCTTCGACTACCCTTTATAACTGTTTCTGTTCAGTTATTCGAAACTTAGTCTTGTATCACGGTTGATTTTGCATGAATTCAAACTAGATTCCATTTGATTGCATAAGAATAAATTTACAAATGCTAACTTTGACCTTTAAAATGTATCATAAATCATTCTTCACTGAGTCAAATAATGCTATTTTAGCTTGATCTATGAAAGATCCTGTAAAAAAGTTTTGGTCAGCAAAGAGTTTATCTGCATAAATATATCAGGGAAATATGTGGCCAACACTGCCACCTACTAGCTAAAGTTTGGAAAAACACGAACAATATCCACATTGTCCAACAGCTGTCTTTGCAATAATTTACAACTACACAATAATAATAATAATAATAATAATAATAATAATAATAATAATAATAATAATAAAAATATATTCTTTCCTTTTGCTTTTCCTGGTGGGGTTTGCAGTGACAAAAGGCTTAGAAGGTCAGTTGAGAGCAGAGTTCAGCTATTTCTGGGGGATTCTCAGATTTTCCCAAGTTAAATGGGAGATATAATCTCTCCAGCAGGTCTTGGGTCTGCCACAAGGTTTCTGTCCGGTGGAACATGCCTCATACAGGTCTACTGCGAGCCAACCAAGGGGCATCCTTGTAAGGTGCCCAACCACCTTACCTGGCTCCTCCCAATTTGGTGAAGCAGTGACTTTAAACAGAGAGCTTTGTTATTATTATTATTATTAGTAGTAATAGTAGTAGTAGTAGTAGTAGTAGTAGTAGCATCATCACTGTTCTTTAAGTCTCTCATATTATGGGGTGAATTCATTGATATAAGGAAGTCTGACATTGTAGCCTTGCTAGCTACTGATTTTTTCCCCTCTCATTTTAATGGATCAATGCTCCTATATTGTTAATTCATTACACTACTTTAATACTTTATTGGTTGAAAGGAAAGAAGTAGGAAGAAAGAGACACCATAGTGCCATCTTCAACATATGTGTCATTTTCAATATACAGTGCTCTTTATTCAAAAATGCATTACGTATATGCAATGAATTGAATAAAGCACTTTGAAATGAAATAGCTCATTTCCGTACAACATTAAAATGAACTACAGCAAGATGAAGTCTTTTATTCCACAGTGACACCATAAGCCTGGCCAACAGTCAGCGCGGAACTCTCTCAGGCTTTTTAGCTCTGATTTGATGGCTTCCATCTCGTCTCAACTCCTATGTCTATTGAACGCAAGCTCCCATTTACACTGTGGAGTTCTAAGATGAGAGTATCAGAAATGTATATTAAAGCTGTACAATAGATACAAATACAGCAGATACAATTGTTGGCACTTGTTGTCTGGCTTTCTAAAATAGAGGTGGAATGAGCTAAGCATTAGTCGATCAAGCTCCTTTGTGGTGTTTCATGTGAGGGGGGAAATGTGTTGCTTCACAAATTTTACAAAATGTATTATGCTATTTAACTCCAACAAACCATGCACAGTAATGCAATATTGGTAAAAAGATTTAATAATGCAGCATGTTGGAGTGCTTGTGTGATATTCTGTATTGCCACCAGATGACAGAAGTGGTCCATTTATAGTACCAGCTGTCATCATTGACATTGCAGACAAAACAAATGCATATAGTAAATTTACATGCAGATGACTTTTAGATGTAATTAATGTGATTGGACCAATATCTAACAGCATGGATGCTCTGAATGGTGAAAATGGATTACTAGACAAAAAGAGTTTTTCTTTTCCTATCTGATTGTCACATGTCCCCATTGACCTATGGTGTCAGCTATAGGGCCTGTAATGTCAGCTCAATCTAAAGGTCATCTAGTGGGTGTGTTGGTGTGGTTGTGTTAGAGGCTTGACATGGAAATTTATACGCCAATACCAAACATTGCACTTGGTAATGTACCTCTGTGACATGTTACATTTGGAACCTGAGAGAACACTCCTAAAATGTGTTACAACTGAATTCCTGTCAAATAACGAATTATAGCTCTCGAGTTTAGCTGAATATTTGGCTATTCATGCATCAAGCAAATCAAGAACTGACTTGTTTGCTGGGATCCTAAATGGGGCATAGACTCATAAATCTCATAAAACTCATAAATACACTCTTTCTAGAACAGCAGTGTTTCATACTGTGCAAAGGATGAAAAAGAAGCTAGGTGCTAGGATAAATATTAAGCTGAATACATTCAGCAATAACAATGAAATCAGAAGGAACCTGGATTTTCTTGGAATGTGTTACAATGTTGTGTTTACCTTGTGGTGAAACCAGTAATAAAGGATGGATTCCTTTAATATAAATGTTAGTAAATAGTCTGGCTGTCAAAAGCGGTGTGTGTGTGTGGGTGTGTGGGTGTGTGTGTGTGTGTGTGTGTGTGTGTGTGTGTGTGTGTGTGTGTGTGTGTGCAAGCTAATTTGATTATATGGATTTTTTTTCTGTTTCTTGTGAGATGACTCTTGAAGTCATTCATCTGTCTCTCCTTGTGTGAAATCATCACTCCAGCAGTTCCATTAGCCAAAAACACTCATCCTGCTTCCAAACTCACACAAACTCACATCTTACACAACTCACACACACACACACCACAATATTATATAAACAACTGTGCAGTAAGTGTGTTAGAAAATGTCATTGTAAATTATTGGATAGAGTGCTGAATCAATTCATGACAGAAGTGTTACACACATTCAAATATTACATCACAAATGTTCTGAACATGGGACAGAAAGGTCAGTATTCTTTATCTTTGTCATGTCCTTGTATTTTTTACATAGCTGAAGTTTGAGAAAAAGAACATGTCTCAAGTCCTACTTTCTTCCTACTTAAATTCCCATCTATGTTTCTTTCTCTACCAGTGACAAAGATTCTGCACCACCATCTCCTCCATACTGTTCAACAACTCTTACCCAAGAGTCTTTAGTGAATAGCCTGGTTATCTAGCAAAAATAAAAGCAACCCAGAATTGTAGTCGAATTTCTTAAAATTCATGTCACTTACAGTTCTGCAATCACTCCTCTCTTTTAGATAAGGGCATGCACTCATAAATACAAATATGAGACCTTAGAGATATCTGGATATTTCAAGTATGCACAGATTATTTCTGCAAGATTTACCTTTCTCTATACACTCACCATCCACTTTCATAGTAACACGTGTACACATGCTCATTCATGAAGAATTGTAATCAACCATGATATAGCAGTCAGTGCAATGGCAAAGAAATCAGGCATATACAGGTAAAAAGCTTCAGTTAATAAATTAATATTCATGTCAAACATCTGAATGGGGGGAAATATGATCTCTGCGACTTTAACCATATTTTTTTGGCTAGTTTGAATATTTCAGAAACTGCTGATCTCCTGGGATTTTCCCACATAACAGTCTCTTGACTATTCTAAAGTCAACATGAAAATGGACTGACCCATAAGTCTTGAGTACCAAGACCACCAGGCCACGCTAATCCTCGATTCCCCCCATGTCATGTATAACCTTAGGTTTATCCTGAACCACAACTGAATGTTGTGGGTAGTAAAAGGATGTGGATAATAAAACAAGTACCTTCTCTCCTGGTGCAAATTCCCCTAGCCAAGTACGCCTGTCACACCATCAAGACTGTCTTTCTTGGGCCTGATGCAAATTCTGCATGTTAGGTGACTTAAGGAGTTTTGCTCCAAGGGAAATCCCCAAGATGAATTCCTATAAAGGGTGGAGGGGCAGTGCTCTCCACACCCCATGTCTCTCTTATGGGGAGCTGACATCAATGGACCCCTACACAAACATTTCCCTTACCAATGCCTGAAATCCTGTTCAATTTGTCCCAAGAATTAGTGGATGGGTGAGGTGAAGACTAATCATCACCTACCCTTTATGCTTTTGGCCTCTGAATTAAAAAAAAAATTCTGTTTAATAATTTAATTAAAACTGGCATCAGAGGATACATGTGAACACCCCGAGGCACACATCTCACCTTCACCAATCATGCAATCCAGCTTTGATGAACGGTGGTCTGATTACACCCTGAGAACCCCTAAGGCCTGATGTGTACTCCCTCTTATACTTACTGACACAATTTACATTCTTGCTCAACTGGGGGGGGCATGTGGCTGTGATCCATCACAGATTTGGATTGTTCCATGAGGGAATGCTTATCCTGGAAATGCCCAACTTTCCCACTGTAAAGGAGGTGAAGGAGAAGGGGGGAGGAAACTAGGTTCAGTGGGCCGGTTTTGGACCTGGGAGTGGAGGAGGAGTTTAAGAAAGAGAGAAACTGGGAGAAGGCCATAAAAAAGGGAGAGGTTTAGACCAGTGATTGCCATCATGTTATCCTCCACAAACTGAACAGCTTTGTGCATGAATGCATGCTGAAGGCACAGGATCCACTCCACTGTTCCTGTCGGGAGTTGACTGACACATTGCACCAGTACCACAAAGATGATGATATGTTCCACATGCTGCTCCTCTGACTTCAACCACTGGTGACAGGAGTCCATCAGCTTCTGCAGATAAGCAAAGGGGCAGTCAACCGTGGGGAGCTGCACTGTCCGGAAGAGTCCGTGGTGCTCCTTAGGTTTCTGGGCATTGTACTGCAGGACCACCTTCTTGATGCCATGTTGGTAGCTGCTGGCTAGCAAGCTGGGCTTCCCCTTATAGCAAGAGGAGAAGATCCAGTCCTTCTCCAGCCATTCCCATCCAGCTACTGCATGCGCAAATAGCTCCAGGAAGGCCTTTGGATTGTCCGTGGAGGCCAGCTTGGTGAGCGTCACATGTGGCAAAGTGGCAGAGGAGACAGCTAGAGATGTGCTGGCCTGTTGCAGCTTCCAGAGTGCCAGTAGGCTTTTTGCCTGCTCCTGCATGAAGTATTCGAAGCTCAATTGCTGTTTGTTAAGGAGCACTTGGTGTTTGGTTTGATGGAGGATGATGAGGGACTTGATGATTCTGCCAATTCCCCAATCATGGGTTTCAGCAACATTGTAGAACCCAGTGTGTAAGGGTGTGGAGGAAGACTCGGAGGGCAAGTGCAATTTTAGCTGAGCTCTGGGCTCATGTTTATTCAGTCTGTGCTTTTCAGTGTACTTTCAAAAACACAGACCCATGACATTTGCTATGTCAAGTTCAAGTTGACGCTCCTCTGTGTGTGTGTGTGTATATACGTATGTGTCTGTATTTTGCCAGTTGCAGGAGTCTCTGAAAGCACAAAGAGACACAAAACAGTAATATCTCTGAGAATTACATGCATTGCTCATCGGCACTCAGTGTCTTTGTTGGAGACTTAAGTTGAAACAATTTATGCTGTGATCAAACCCAGCATCTTTGCAAAAGAAATTGACAGTGCAGTATATCAATAACTGTATCAATATCCTCATGCAGATAATAATGTGCCTAGTCAAGCTTGAGGCCAATGACGGTTCTCATACACTGTGTGGAAGTGACTGCTAGCTGAAGGGTCACTTACCAGCTGTTTATGTACTTTGATGAGCACCATAAGAGATTTCCCATTGGAAAAAAAGGAAATTAATGTGCACACATCAGGCCATGTTACTAACCTTCACTGACTTTGATACACAGCCATCGATGCATGGTTCTATGACTAAGTGAAAAACTGCCAGCTTACCACGATGTTGTCCAGAATGGCCAGACTATGAGCAGTATATAGTGGAGAACTTTTAAAGGCCACTCACATGGGGTTAATGTGATGGTAATGAGGTGATGATTGGTATGGGTACTCAGAATGGAAACAAGCAAATGGGAAACCAAGCTCAGAATGAAACATCCTGGGCAGTCATCAACTAAGTCAGAGAACCATGGTTAAATACATAACCTTTTATTATAGGTGTTGGGGAAGTTGAGTTCAAAACATTTCATTGGTCAGAAAATTAGCAAGAACAAATAAATGCACTACTGAGATTTGTACCATCAGAACTGCCAGAGTTCTTCCCTGGAGCCTGGGAACAGGGGAATTCAATTACATGGTCTTCTTGTAAACCAATATAAAATCATCAAAAAAATATTAATGTATAATATAAAATTTAAACTAACATGTCTGGGTGTTAAGAATTTTCCAAAGTATTTTCTGTTCATAGCAATTAACATTGAGTGAAAGAGCATTGAACCTTCTATAAAAAGCAACTCACAAGTTTACACACAAGACCTAAACATTTAAGGAAATCAAAAGGATTGACTATTTACTAATCTTGCTAATTTTCTGATCAATTGTTTGGAGTGTATATTAACATATCTTTTTTTTGTGCCAAATCTCCAAACAGATGATGAATGATCCATTGTGGTGACCCTGAAAGGAATCAGCTGAAAGAAGATAATTATTTATAATTTATATATTAAAAAAAAAAATTATATTTATAAAAAAAATAATAAAAAAGGTCATCTTTTTGTTGACTAATCATTTCCTACAGGTTCTCCATTTTCCACTCAAAAACATGCCAGGAGGTGGAGTGGTGACTTGTCCCTAGTTTTGAATTAATGGGTTTAAATGTATGTTTATAGTGGCCTGCAAAGGGTTGGTATTCCATACAATGCTTAATTGGTTGTCTTGCACTTTTACTCTCTTTTTCAGTTATAAAGGTCGCATGGTGGGCAATGGAGTTCTTGCTCAGAGACATAATCCTGAAGTGAGGGTCAGAGGTCCAGATGCCCTGCTATCAGCAGTCAAGGAGAGACTTGAGCACTTCAACCAGGTGGGATTTTTGCCTCTTTAAGAGAGACTACAAAGTTCCATATTTTATTAAACTTAAATAAATAAATAAATAAATAAAATTCTTTGAAGTGTGTGTAAAATTAGCTTTAGACAATTGTTTCATACTCCAGGGGCTTATTATACTATTCAGAAATTAACAAAAAAAAAGTTGGATTAATGTATCTTTACCCCACTCCATCTTAGAACTAATGAGTGCAAAATAGGTGACAGGTGTCAGGTTTGCAGGGTGTGGCTGAACAGAATGTAGGAGGCAGCAGTAAAAGTAAACATGCTTATTTAACACACTGAGGCAAATGCTACAAAAGTAGGCAGGCAAGCTCACAGTCCAAAACAGAGTCAAGGTTCAGGCGATCAGCAGACAGAGTAGAGAAGGTGAGGCAAAATCCAAAACTCAATAAACTAGAATCAAAAGCCAGAAAAGCAATCAGAACACAAGCAAAAGAAACAAGGCTAGGCAATAGTTGACAACAAAGGTGCTAGACTAAACTAATGCTTCACAAAGTGCCACTGAGAGTCCTTTTATACTGTGTGTGAGAGTGTAGATTGGATGCACCTGCATCCAGACAGCAGTCATGTGACACAAAGCCTTGGAATGTGTCAGCCATTTTGCTTGAGTGCTCATGGGATATGGAGTTCACAAAGAATACACTGTGATGGCAGCTGTGATGGCAGCAATGGTCAGATCCATGGCAACAGGAAGAATGACTAAGATTAAATGTAACTAAAGGTAGGAACAGGAAGAAAGGAAACAATTAGAATATCCGACCCTGTATAGAACAGCAGTAGACATGGGAACAGACAGAGAGGCCGGGAGAGTGAAGATTATAGTGAGGGTCTTTAAATGCTTATAGAAGTTATCATAGGCATGTGGGATTTCTGCTGTTCACATTTTACTCAAATGAGCCACTGAAAGGAATTTGCGAGAAAAAATGGAGACAGACTGACCATGGTCCCCCATGCATACCCCCATCACTTCTTTCTTTCTTCCATCACTATCTCTAATGAGCAAGACATAGGTGATGATGACAACATGATGAAGAAACCTTGAGAGGAACCAGACACAAAAGGGAATCCATACTCATCTGGATGACATTTATAAATAATTCCCATATATAACTATGCGCTTACACTATAACTAAGTGTAACCAGGAAATTCATTGTTGTTTAACATGAAGTCTACTTAGTTATCAGCTGTTCAATGATGAATTTGAGTGCAAAACTGTTTATGGCAATTGTATTCCTAAGTCATTGTAGCAAACCTGTTCACAACAATTGCAATCCAATGCCATTTTCATGGTCTGTAAGTGTATCTTTAAGCTGTCCATATGAGGCCATCCTCAGCAGGAACGGGTAATTTCCAAGTTGAGAACTCCAACCAGTAGTAGGACATCAAGATAGATCAAGCTGATCCAAACAGCAGAAAGGGTCAGGATCACTGGTTTCTCACGAGTAGTATGTGTAGCTCGACATATACACTCTTGGGCAAGAACATTTGCCAAAAATCTAAATTGCAAAACATTAAGCATTTAAACTTCTTATCAACAAATAATTGATAAGACATTTAGCTAGAACCTAAAACAATGTGCTCCTGAGACCTGTGTCACCATTTGTTCGTTAATGCTCATTGCTGAAAGCAAAGTGTTTCAAAAGGGGAAAAAGCTGAAACCAGGGAAAATCACTTACATAGTCTTCTTGTATACAAACATAAAATCTATCCATCCATCTATCCATCTATTATCTATACTACTTATCTGTCAGGGTTGTAGGGAAGCTGGACCAAATTCCATCTGACTTTGGGCAAAAGGCAGGGTCCACCCTGGACAGGTCAGATAAAATCATGAAACTATTTAAATGTTTAATATAAAATTCAAACTAACACATATTTGGGTATTCAAAATAATCTTCAGTTTAAAGTCATTAATAATGAATAACACTGACTCTTCTTTCTGTAAACAGCTGTCCACAAGTTTACCCACAAGACTTTCAGGAAAATCAATGGGAAAAGCTATCCCATACTAAGTTACTTTGCCTATTTGTTTAATTCTTGCTAATTTCCTGACTAATTATTTGTGTTGATTATGCAGACAACTGACTGCTGCTTAATCTGATTGGAGGTGGCAAGAAGTGCCAAGAGCGACCAATGTTCAAATGAAAGTTCAGATTTTTATCATTTTTTATTCTGTTACTTTTCTGTAAATGGTGTTATTTTGCATGTGATTAGGAGATACAACAGCATATGCCAGGACTGGGACAGAGAGATTCATATGAAGAAGTGGGCAGTGGTGAAGACAGAAGTGGAGAGTGTGACGATGAGGATGGTTGCCAGGGGTCAGGGGAAGGCACAACTAAATCCTGTAAGTAAACATTTAATCATGTTTTAGCATTAAGAGTTAATGCTGGCTATTTTTTATAACCTTCAACCCAGATATCACCTAATACCACTAAGCTCATGATACAGTACAAAACTTGCATTCTTGTAGAACCTCTTATAGTATTTTACTAAATACTAAAATCAAGCAACTGTTAACTGTGGTAAATTTCACTCTTGTTATATGCTATATGCACTTGTTTTCCATAATCAGCAGTTACTGAGCTGTACAGGCTAATACACATGGCCACTTTTTGTACTCTATATCATTCCAGCTGATGATCAAAGGAAGAAAAAAGGTTAAAAGCAAGCATTACATATTCTGTGCAATGTGTCAGAGCTGATGCTAAGGGACAGAGGGAAAGTGTATTTGGTAAACCACATTCCCATTGATACTCTGGATCAATGGCTATAAGAGAAAACATATTTTATAATCTTTTACCATTATTATCTGTTGCACACTCTGTCCACCCCCATTTTTCCTCTTGTTCACATTTTTCCATCTCTCCTTATTTATCTAACAACCACATTCTCCCCTCTTCTCTCTCCAGTTAACACAGACTCTAGTGTTGACACTGAGGTGGTGGTGAGATCTCCTCCTCATGAGGCTACTGTTGGACGCTTTAAACCCAAACCCAGCAGCGCCTCTCATCTTGTTCTACCCTCCTTCACCACCCTCATCCTCATCCTGGGACAGCAATTAACCTTGAACTGAAAGGCTGAAGATACACATAACTATGAATAAAAACATAAGATCATCTTCCGCCTGGATGCTTATGTCTAGCTCCATATTGTCTTCCAAGACTGCAGCCATTTTTCATGGCAGCAAAGATCTAATATATTCTTAAAACATTTTCTCTTACATACACGCACATATGATCACGCATATCAATAGTCATAACTGCTTTTAATCATATTCTTTCAGATTGAATGTCATTTAAGTGTCACGCATCTAAACCTTCAACCTGTCAGTGAAATGCATGGTAGAAGCACTTCTCAAGCATTAATGGACAAAGACAATATCTGATCAGCAGGGAATGTTCTTGTTATTAAACACATACACACAGAGGAAAAAAAAGAAAAATGAAATATTATTGCTATGCTCAATAAAATATGTATATTGTTATGATTCCATAGAGAAGACAGTTTTAAAATGACTACATCCAACACCCATCCTATTTGATTTAACCCACTTCAGTGCACACAGAAAAACACATCTTTTTAACCATCATGAAATGACTTTGATAGATTCAACCAAAAGTGCATTAATTGTCTGTTAAATACGTTCAGATTAATCTATTAGAAACTTTCAGGTATTTCCTTGCACTGAAGCAAATGAAAAAAAAAAGAGTAGGGTCAGATGTGCCATATGATTTTCACATGACCACAAATTTACTTAAAATGATGGAAACAGTGCATCAGATATTTTCAGTAATACTATGAAATTCATCTTGGTGTTAATATGTGTAATATGTCTTTATGTTGTATGTTCACATTTACTACCTAAGTTCTTAAAGGACTAGCTAAGTTTCCATCCACTTTAACATTTTTAAGTTGCAAATACCAGAATAGTCAATGCATCTGAAAACTGAGTCCTGATAGTAAATATGTTAGAATTCTGATTATAAATTCATAGCTGGAGCTTCCTGTGTTACTTAATTCCTTAAAGATCAAGCTCCTCATAAAGTTAACTTTTTTACTGCACTTTAAAATTGATTGTAACCGTTGATAGTATTTAAAATTTATATTTCACTTAGTAACCAGTTTCTGGGATGGAAACATGGTTATTATTTTACATTTAAATAAGTAATGGTGGGATATTCGAACCTGGCTTCTTTGTTTTTCCCTTTTCCTATCTGCTTATACAAATTTTTTTTTACATATTTTTACATAGCAGTCGGACATCAGTTTCTAGGACTGGTAAGGAAATTACCTGTGCTTCTCTTCTGCCTTATTGGTATCAAATTCACAAAGAACATTAGCATAGCATATGTATAAATGTATATATTTAAGGTCATTCACTGTTTTGTCTGTTTATTGCTTTTTTTTTTCTTTTGTATCGTGAAAGGTGCAATGAGATTGGCAATGAATCTTTGTAGTGCTTTGTAGAGGTCTAAAAGTTAGTTTTTTTTTCTTTTAAGAATATATATTTTTGCTTTAAAGCAAGAACATGCATTAAAAGAACTCGTTTTTTTCTACTTCTCACACTTCTGGAATGATTTACATTTGAGATTCCCTTGTCCTTGGAGTCTAAGAGACTGAAAAACAAAAAATGGGCTATTACAGCCATCTCATTTAACCTTCAAAATAGTAAGATTCTGATTTACTAACTTTGACATTAACAAGATTTTGTACATTTGTCCTCAACTTAACCTCAACAGCAAATTTATTAAATGCCCATTGGTTGTATTAATTCTGCACACAGAAACACTGTCCCTAAAGTGAATTAGTGAGTCACACTGCAAGTGCAAAGTTAATTAGTGTGCACTGACTTCATCATTTATTTTGCACCCTTAAGTCGAAACGGCCTTGCATTTTACATATTCAGGAATGTTGCCATGTTGGTACTACCTGATGAGGTAGTAATTGAACATAGTTATCATGTTTTTGCACAAGTCAACCTTTAATAAATTGGCTCTAATGTTTTTGTTTTTTTTGCAGACTCTCTTCAACAGTGCTCTAAATTACATTTACCTTCATTATCTCACCGGTGTCATGTGGTTCAACTGAAATTACATAGCATAAGCCAAAAGTGAAAACATGTTTGCTTGTTTATAAAATTAAATTGAGAATGATTTATTAGATATGATTTATGGATGTAAATCTGAAAATCTGACTAAGCTAATTGTCAGTTGGCTGAATGTATGACTTACCTTTTGAATTTAAGATTTCTACATTGCATATTAATGAACGACAACTACATGCCTATTTTAAGTACCTTATAGTTGTGATTTAAAATACCGTTGTAAACGTATGTTGGAGTCCTTTAAAAGCCTTATTTGCTTTTGCTTGTTTGAACAGGGATTATTGTTATGAGTCTGGGGCCTTGCCATAAAATCATTATTTCTATAATTTTATTAATAAATTGTTTTAAATAAATCTTCACATATGAGCTGTGTGTTGTTTTATGTTTTGCGATCATAATTTGAGACCCAGGACCTTCTTTAATGTCTGAATGGATTATTATTTTCAAGATCTTTTTTTTTCATCTGTAAACCACTACATTCCTAGTGCTACAATTTTTCAGTAGTGTACAGGAGAGCATGTTGGTTTGTGCTGGGATATGGACCTCAGTTTGGATTGCATCTGTGTTTGAATAGACATGCGAACAGGAAAAGTGTGTGTATGTTTACACACACAGTGCTATTTCTATTACAGTATGACTTCATATCACATTCTCTTTCTACTCATGCTGACAGCTCATGCTGACAGTTTATATTCCCTATAGATTCTCTATATAGGACAAGAACACAAATGTATATTTTCAGTAAAGTTTTAGTAAAGTTGTTTAAATGTATTCATTGGTCAACGCAAACTAGACAATGAAGGGCTTTATGAATCTAGCATAGTACTAGTTGGTTTTGGTTCCACATAAAAGGCATTTTTAACAGTAAATAATATGATGTGTTTGTTAATCTGATCCTTTTTTTTTCTTACTTCAAATAGAGAAGACTTAGCTCTGCTACCCCATTTATATTATCCAGCCCTGATATGTCCTTATTGATGTACAAAATTCTTCTTAGAAAGCAATGCTTTTCAACAGACATAGCAAACAAAAGAAACAATTTTGTATGTAATTGTGGTTCTACAATTGAGTGGAGGACCCTGAGGTTTCCTTTGGAACAAGTCCATTTGAAGTATACTCTATGCAACCTTGCATTTCCCTTTCATTTGTGTCAGGCCATCGACATGCCAAACATGTTTGTCATTCAAGTTTTAGTGAATAAAAGCTGTGACCTTTTTTTTACTTGCAGTGTAAGTTGGATTGAGACAATGTCATTGCCAACTTCACAGAAACGCTTCAGAAATGATAGCTTTGAACTCCAAAATAATTCAACAAAATTCTAATAAAACTCCCACTGTGCTCTGCAGTCCTCCGAGGGAAAAAAAATACTATTAATTTCATTTTCTCTATTGGATATATGTTGCATGTACATATAAAATTTTCAAGCTTATCAGACTCTTGGGCAGCATGGTGGTGCAGTGGTTAGCATTGTTGACTTATAGCAAGAAAGTTCTGGATTTGAAGAGTATGCATGTTCTCTTCGTGCCTGTGTGGGTTTTCTCTTGCATGCAGATTACATGCAGATTAGGTCAAGTGTCTACTCTAAATTGGCCATAAGATTGGCGCCCTGCCCAGGTTGTACACCACCTCTCGCCTGAAGTCAGCTGGGATTGGCTCCAGCTTGCCCATGACCCTTAATGGATATGCAGATAATGGATGGATAAACAGCAGACTCTTCTGAAAGGTCACTGCTACTGGTTGAGATGGTTTTCAATCAGGAAAAGATACAAGAAAGGTATTAAAATTGTAATAATAAAAAAGGTGTTCCTCACCAGTATGTACAAGTCATGGGAGGTATTTTAAGCTCATTGAGTGTAAATTGTAAAGAGTTATTATGTTGCTGCATTGAGGAGGATTGTAGCACAACACAAATGAGTATAATTTAATCACTTTTTCGGGGTCGGGCAAGGCAGGAATTCACTCCAGTCCATTACACTGTAACATGCAGACACGCACTTACAGACTCAATCACAGTTTGCACAGACAGAAGCATTTCAGCTTCATTTCATATTTAAATAGAAATCTCTTAAACAACTTAGAATATGGGACCTTTGGTGGCAGACTACCCAATCTTTATGTGAGCAAAATTATTGGAACAAAGTCAAAGTACAGTAATGTAAATAACATAATATTTGGTTATATATCCCATGCATGCAATAACTGCATCAAGCAGGCCACCAACTAACATCACCGAGCTCTTGCATTCGTCTTTTATGATGCTCTTCAAGGCTTAACCACAAGTTCTTTCAGTCGTTGCTTGTTTTTCAGGGTTTCTCCCTTCAGTACTGTCCTCAGGAGGTGAAATGCATGTTCGATTGGGTTTAGGCCTGGGGATTGAATTGAATTGAAAATCTTCTTTTTTTCTCCTGATAAAGTCCCTTGTATTGTTAGCAGTATATTTTGGGTCATTGTTATAGTACCATCATGAATTACATCATTAATAAAGATTAGTGAGCCCATTGCAGAAGCAGCCATGCAAACCCATTCGATGATATTACCTTCACTCTGACCAGTGAGCTTGTATTGTTTGAATCTTGAGCAGATGCTTTCTTTCTGCACACTTTGGTAAAGGTTAATCATGGTCGGTTCAACCCTGTTGCAGAACTATTCTCTGCTAATCTCTGTATGTCTTTGTAAATTCCATTCTGGTCTACTGATTCTTACTGTCACCACTGCACTAGTGGTTTGCATCTTGTGGTATGGCCTCTATATTTCTGCTCTCAAACTCTTCTTCAAACGGTTGATTGTAATTCCTTCACCCCTGCACTGTGGAGGTTGTTGGTGATGTCACGGACTGTTCCATGTTTTTTCTTTCTTTTTCAAAACATCTAAAATTATTGCTTTTGCTTTGCCCAATCCTTGTGCAGTGGTGCAGATTTGCAGTGGTGCAGTAGGCAAAACCCAGGGATCAGCCAAAAGTATACATTCAGAGCTTTTAATTGTTTAAACAATCAATCTAGCAAGGCACACCTGGGCAACAAGAAACACCTTTCAGTTATATGTTCTAATATTTTTGATCAAGTGAAAAATAGGTGGGTTCAAACAAAAAGTGCCAAAAGTTCACTGCCCCAGTTAGCTTCCATAAAGTTATTATTGCACCTAGTGGTCAAAAAATGGGAACTACAACAAGCGTTAACAAGAGACCCATGGGGGCAAAATCAAATTACACACACTCTGGTAGCTCAGTGGTTAAGACATTGGACTAGTGATTGGAAGGTTGTGAGTTCAAATCCCAGCACTGCCAAGTTATTGCTTATGAGCCCTTGAGCAAGGCCCTTTACCCTCAACTGCTCAGTTGTATAAGTGAGATATGTATAAGTCGCTCTGGATAAGGGCATCTGCAAAATGACATAAATGTAAATAAAATAAAATAGAATAAAAGACCTAATCTCCCTGTAATTCATGTTAGTGGGTCAATGCAAAAAGTACAATAATATTGTTAGTTCATTACACTACTTAATTTTCTGATGAAGAGGAAAGAGGAATGAAGAGAGACTAGATGTGCCATTTTTAATGTACAGCACTATTTAATTAAAAAATGCACTTACAAAAAAATGCAATACATTGAAAAAAAAGCCCACTTCTGTACCCAATAAAATGAACTACAGGAAAATGTAGTCTTTTATTCTGCAGTGACACCATAAGCATCAAAGTGGAGCTTTCTCTAGTTTTGTAACTCTGATTTAATGGCTTCCATTCAGTCTCAAAAATCAACTGCTTTTTGAGAAAAGTGTTGCTTTTCACGCCCAGATTCTGCTATGTTAATGAATTAAGCTCTTTAAATCCAAGGAACAATGGGTGGTTCCAGACATACAGCTGATTAATCTTATAACCTAATATTAGATTAATCTTTGTTGCAGTGTTTCCCATGTTGTTAATATATTATATACATTGAAAGAAAACTCCACCCTGAAAAAAATAAATGTTTATATTTTATTTAAAAAATATGTCTGTATTAAAGCTTAGTTACTCTAATGCTAATTTGTTTGTTGTATTTTTGATTTTTATATGAATGTTGAAGCTTTGGAACCTGATGTGTTTGAGTACAGTGTACAGGTGGTGAGGAAGCTGGACAAACTCAAAGTAAGCACTGCTGCGTTGGTGTCTTCAGGCAGAGATGAAGTAAGAGCTAAATCCCACTAGCACCACTTGTCAGCAGGAAGCCAGAAAGCATTGTGGGTAGCGTAGAAAAATGTTAACTTTAGTGAATCCTGTCAGTGAAAATGGTTTTTAACTGAAAATATTCATTTAGAATTTTATTGTAAAAGAAAACTGAAGATCACATGTTGATTGTAAATATTTATAGTGGGGTCTAAATGTCTGAGATAATATTGAAAGACTAGGATTTATTTCCCATTTAAAAATCAGACAATTTTAAATATTTAAAACAAACAAAGTAAATGTTCAACATCTTGAATATTATGTAAAAAAAAAAAAAGAAGAGAGAGAAAAAAGAAGCAATTTGTGATATTGACCATGTTAACTGTTTTGTATAAAAGATTGATTTTCCTCATACCTAGTCTCTTCTATTGAAGCATGTGTGCAGATGACTCTCTGATGGATTTGATTTAAAATGGATCATAAGGTTTCGCACAAACTTGGAGTGTGTGCCAGCTCAGGTACACACCATTATTAAAGCAAAATAGGGGGAATACTTATACAATACTAAGAAACAGAATTTTTATGTTCATCTCAAAGATTTGACTTTTCACTCAAGTTGTTGTCAATAATCTAATTTCTACTGAAAACTGTTGTATTAAGAAAAGAAAGCAAAATAGATATATTTTCACTAGTGGTCTCTGACTTTTGGACCCCACTGTATATTCATATTCATATATAATGTATCATTTATTCGGTGTGGATTTTTCCACAGGTTAGTAGTGCAGTATGTTGGAGTGATTGTGTAATATTGTGTATCGCCACCAGGTGACAGAAATGGTCTAGATATTGTACAAGCTGCCACAATTGGAACTGCAGATAAAACAAAATACACACAGTAGACATATAAATTTGATTAATCTGACTACCTCAGATACAGATACAGTTAATACATGTCCACATTGGTCCACAGTATAAGCTACAGGGCCAGTAATATCGGTTAGTTAATGTCACCTAGTGGTTGTGGGTGTGGGTGTGTAAGAGACTAGGCATGGGAGTTTATATGCCAGGATGCCAGTGATGATGGCAGCTGGCACTGTACCTTTGTAGAATTTTACACTTGGAACCTGAGAGAATGCCCCTGAAGTGTGTTACAGCCTCATTTGTGCCAAATAACCATTCCAACTGTGAATTCTTGCTGAAGATTTGGCAATCCATGCACCAAACAAATTCAGGCCTGAAATTATACTAGTTTTCTGAAATCCTAAGCACAAATGTGGCATAAACCCATTAAACACACTCTTTCTAGAACAGCAGTGCTTCATACCACGCAAAGGATGAAAACACTTACAGTAGTCTTAAAGGGAATATATATTAACCGTGAATCTAGCATTGAAAATCTGAAGCCTAGCTTTGCTTGGAATGTTATGATAATGCTGATACAAAGGCTGGATTGAAAAACAAATATGACTATTAATGGTCCAGCTATCAAATTCTGAATGTGGTGTGTGTGTAAATAAGACTTTATTTCTAGGAAATAAGTGTAAAGCCTTAGTGTTATTGTTGTGTGTGTGTGTGTGTGTGTGTGTGTGTGTGTTTGTGTGTGTGTGTGTGTGTGTGTGTGTGTGTGTGTGTGTGTGT
>JAQQZR010000018.1:9807991-9819577 GCA_030068235.1 Notoglanidium macrostoma | reverse complement strand
ACCAGACATTGAATACAAAAGAAAATCAGGAGCAAAACACTTTTAATTCTGTTGAATTTAATAGCTTATGCGAAACAGAAACAGGACTAAATACGTTATTGTCAGTAAACATATAAATGTCAGAGTTCCTACGTGATGCAGTAAAACCAAAACTATATATTGTGCATACCCAGTAGGTACCTGTGACAATCAGCAAAAACTTTTCAGCAAGCAAGACTTTTCAAAAAAATTGTTGTGCAGTGTAATGATAAATTTAGTCAGTTAAGCCATTTCTTTGTTCTGTGCTTGGGAGGTTTCAAGTTCATAAAACAAGGACTACCAGAGAGCCTACTCTTGACTTTTATTTGTTCTCTTTTTATTATTATTCTATTTATGGTTCACTGAGATTTTAGGGAAGAAGTGGTTGGGGGAATGTTGGATAACATGACTCTGGTTATTTGTAGCTCCAAGGCCCACAGATTGATCCTAAGCTCGGGTTCCTGTCTGTGCTCAATTTAGCTTGATCTCTGCATGTGCATCCTACAGATTCTCAGTTTACTTACAATGGATTGACTATAAATTGCCATTAGGTGTTAATGAGTGTGCAAAAGCATGTGTGCATGGTGCTCTGTGATGGACTGGTGTCCAGTCTAGGGTGTATCCCTGCCTAGCACCCAGTGTTCCTGAGGTTCTTGATCCTCAATGAACCTGACCTGTATGTGGTTGCTGAAGGTGAATGAGAGAATGAACTTTTTGCATGAAATTTATAAGAATTCACACATGCACACACAGTTAATTTAAGGTTCTGGAGTAAGGGGGCATTGTTTTTGCATGTTTTTTGTTTGTTAGTTTTAGCACAGGTTTGGAAGAGAGACATATAACACACCAGGTAATATTTATCTTGTTTTCTTGCTCTTTTATTCTCTTTCACAGATATAAAGGTCGAGCGCCGGGCAGTGGAGTTCTTGCTCAGAGGCTGAATTCTGAGGTGAGGGTTTGGGGCCAGACCTCAAACAAATAGCAGTCAATGAGAGACTTGTGTTCAGCAGAGACCTGAAAGTTTCCATATTTTATTAATCAGTGCCTTTTCAAATGTTTAAACGTCCTGTGGAGTGGTAACAGTCCAATTCACATTGCACTGTTATTCCTTGCTATACTGTACTCAATACCACATCATTTTTGAATTCTTGAATCTTTTTGGATAGAATATGTTGAATAATTTTCCATAACAGTACAGCTCAGACAATATTTCCAGTTATAAATGAAATGACATGTTTATATGAATGCAATTGCTCTTGTACATTATCATAGCATCTCATTCACAGGGACTTGTATGGCAGACACACCACCTATGTCTACTAAGAAATAGAAATGCAAAGGTATTGTTATTTAAGAAAGAAAAATGCATAATAATTGTTAAAGCTTTCTATAATGAGTCATTTCTTTAACATTTATGGAAGGAGTGTTGGGTGTCAGCACTATATAACAATCTTAAAGTTTTCCACCACAAGAGTTTCTCAGTAGCATGACAAAATGCATTTTATATGACTCAATACTTTTGATGGAAATTAAATTCAATATAATAAGCTTAACAGATAGAACAAAAGAGAGGATTGTGAGGGAACAGCTATTTATAGCTGTTATAATGTTAAGCTGTTATAAGTGATAACATGTTCCACAACAGTAAATGTAGCAATAATTAGATAAAAAGTGCAATGTGCCATTCTTTAATAATTAAAAAAAAAAATGTGATCATTGACAAATTGCTGTGGCATATGAAAAATAAAACCATGTTATTGGAAAATAATCTACCTTGGGTTGGTAATGGCTATATCACCACTTCGTGTTGTGTCACACTGGTCTGTCGCTAAATATTTTTATACAACAGCATTGCCTGTTGTGTTTTATTCCTTACATAGTTCCTTGTTTCCAAAGTGAAACCTTCAGTGTATATCTAGGCATTTGTGTGTCAACTTGCCAAGACTGGCTCAGATTAACTATCTAGTAGCTGAACCCTGGGAACTTTTAAGCTTGCTCCTTTAAGTATTTATGAGGATAAGATATAAGCCTTAGGTTTCACTATAGGTTTCACTAAAACCTTATTATCCAGATGATTACATACACGTCATATGGGACTGCACACTAGTAAAGCACTTTAGCAAATAAATTACTGAGAGAATATCTCGTTTTCTAAATCACACCATTCCCATGCTTATAGGGTCTCAATCAAGATGTACAACTAGATTTATATTCACAATTTATTTGCACTCACTCTCTCACACACACACACACACACACACACACACACACACACACACACACACACACACACACACACACACACTTTTTGATAAGTTATCTGTGAATCATCCGTGACACTAAGGAAGAACCATGATGTAGGAAGATTGAGGCTTAATATGCACATAAACACTCTAAAATGGCAGTGAGAAACACACAATCCACCTTTCCTTCTCAGGAAGACAAACAAACAGAAATAGTGTGAATGAAATGACATCAACAGCAAATGACATCAATGCTGTGCTTTCATCTCCTGGGATTCATCACTGCTTAGTCATCGTTGTGGGCGTATGTACAGTATCCTGCCCACTTATTCTCTTTTCTTCTCTCTAATATTCTTTTTCTCTCTTTATCTCTTTCACTGCCTGTCTGAATTAAGATCATTTTCATTTCATCACATGGCAAGTCATTAGGCCTATAATTGTCTGCCTGTATATAGGTTGCCATCTGTCGCTTCTAATAAAGAGGAATAAAGAAAAGAAATGTTTTTTAATGAAAAATACACCATTCTAGAGAAACAATTGTAGAGAATTGTTCATGACACTGATTGGAAATAAGGTTCTACAGTGTTGAAAGCCACTAAAAGTGGCATCACTGACAGCCAAATGATTGAGAGAGAGAAAGGGAGAGAGACTAAGCATAAAATGCAAGGTGACAAGATACGTGCAGGGCATTGCAATATTACAATATAAAACACAAAATTTTCCATATTTGTTCACATTTATTTGTATCCATCCATCCATTATGTATACCACTTATCTATCGGGGTCACAGGTGGAAGCTGGGGCCAATCTCATTTGACTTCTGCCAGTCTATCACAAGATTTTACCTATAGGTAAAAGCTAATAAGATGCATATCTTCATTGGTAAATTGTTCAGTTGGTTTTTTCTTTAATGGACCTTTTTTTTTTCAAAACTCTGAATGAACTGGTCTATTTCTCTATATAGCAAATTATGCAAAAATTGTCAAGCGCTCTGATACAAACTAGCCTATAGCCTACACTATTCAGTTAACAACTTGTGAAATTATGATTTAACCTATAAAAGAGTATTTCACATGCCAGCTATGCTAATAAGTTGTAGGCTATATTTAGAGGATTTGGGTGTTGTATCAAGCAAGGTTGTATCAAGCTAGGTATTTATCCACTCAAGAGCTAATGTTCTCTTCGCAAATGTAGTACAACAGATTTTAGGTGCTTATATATTTTATAAATAATGAAGTAAGGCAATACTCTTAATAAACAGTCTACCTTATCACTTGATCTCCTCTAGCCATCAAAGACTTTATGAATATAGGAGGGCATGTGAGGGGGGTTCAAGGACTAAAAAGATTGTAGCAAATTCACCTACTTAATATTTAGAGCTCCTATCTTGTCTAATCCTGATTAATGCGACTGTAATTAACAGCCAGCCTTACACATCTTACTACCTTACACAATTTCAATTTCAAACAGTACCAAGCACATACACATACACACGTCCAGCACCATGATGAGCTTTATTGTTGTAACACCTGAGAGATTTTCTACATTAAATCATTTAATCATCAAACTACAATAAAAAGCTTGTAAAAGGGGAAGCATAAGTGGTATTTAGAGTTCTTATTTTCCATGAATGCTACTGAGCACAAGAAGAGAGACACAGAGTCAAAGAGTTATTGACACAGGGACAGACAGATGGATAGACAGGGAAAGGAAAGATTATGATGAAAGACAAAAGTATTGGATTTTGTGATTTTCTTTAAGTTTCTAAATTCTATAGACCCCTTTGGTGTTTGTAACCTGAAGATATAATCTGACTGAAGAATCTTGACTTGACATTAGCTAAATCTATCCAGCTAATGGTTGTCCAAAAAGGTGGATATTCCTTAGCTACAGTCATGGCGAATGTGGGATCCTTGAGTGATATCAATAAAGATTAAAGTGTTAGGTATTTAAATCGAACAATTTTGAATGTTTCCACATAAATGGTTACGATGTTTACAAAAAAAGATGTAGCCTGAATGCTAAGCTAAAGCCTCAGGAACCACTGCTCCAGCTAGTGCCATTTATTAGCATCCTGACACACACTGAGCTGCGCTACTGACGCTTTAACCTCTTTCATTATTACTCAAGGATACCACATTCGTCATGACCGTAGCTGAGGAAAATCCACCTTCCTGGACAAGAATTAACACCATAGCCTAGCCAGAATTCCTCCATGTTGGAGAAGGCACATCACAGCGCACAGTGCAACCCCTTTCAAAGCGAAAGCCAATAATAACCACAGGGGTGGGACCAATTAGCATATCTTCTAAAGATTTAGAGTGCAACACTTAGATTTACATGATTAACACAAACAAACAAAAAAGATAGACAAAAACATTAACATTTATATTTAACATCCATATTTAAGATTTAAAATTTATACATGACATTAAAAATTTTGATTGAAGATTTAACATTTAGATTGATATAATATTAGGATTTAACATTTAACATTACATTACAGCAAGAACTAATATGAGGAAATTTAGCACTATTTAAATGAATTTATCTCTAAATGCATGCAAATTGTGCTAAATGAGGGGAAAATGACACCTATTAAAACATTAAACTGTTTTTACAAATGGCGCCCCATACTTGTTTGATTTGTGTAATGCAGCTGAAAGTTTGTAAATTTTGCTAAACTTAATTTGCAATGGGTCTTGAATAATTTTAGGTGCAACTGTATACTTTTGACCTAAAGAAAGGTGTCTGATTCCATTGTTTGTGATAAAAACAAACGTGTTCATGAACACTGTTATGTTTTTGACACCCAATTTTAGAAACCATGCTCTGGCTTGCTCTTAATAATAACTGCAGTCCCCTGCTTTGTTTTTGCAAAAAACAAGGTAAAGGTAAAAGTGAAAGGTATGGCTGACATCAGGGTGACATGCATCACTCGAGGATTTATTTGGGGAGTGAGAGACAAAGCAAGAGTGAGACTGATATACAGACACACAAGTCAGAGAATGAGCAGTATTATGGTGTGATGTCTGTTATGTTGATCAAATGAGACTCTGAAAGACTAGGTGAAATGTTAAAGACAGACTGACAACTGTCGGTCATTCCTTGTCACTTTCTGGTTGGCATACAGTACTACATACACACGCACACAATCACAGAGTGCACATCACCTCAGGCCTGTCATGTCCACGGTACAGCAATAAATAAGCGCCAATATGCGTAACAGGAATCCTGCACTGTGGCCAGTGGTGCAGCTGGATCAGGGTGTGGACACACAACAGCCGCTCTGTGTTCCCTACTGCATGATTGTGGTTAAGGACGGGCGTTCATTATGTACACTCCCTCTCTCTCTCTCTCTCAGTCTGTTTTTCTCTCTGTTCTCTCTTTCCGTTGATATACAACACGTTCTTCAGTATCTACAAATTGTTCTCAGTGAGGACAACTATGTGCGAAATGAAAGATGTTTCATTGCTTTTATCACGTAGCTGCATCTTGCTATTAACTATTTATTATGATGTGGCCACTCCTGATTTTTAAAACCGCCCATAACGATCATGTCATTTTTAAATCATGGACAAATAAATATCATGAATTCCTCATGTTGTCATAGCAACAATACAACAACACACCCGAGCCACTGTGTTTCTAGGATCAGAATGGCATAGCTGATACTAGATCATTTATTAATTTGAGGTAGTGTGTGCAGAATTTGGAAAGAAGTCCAGTTCTGAGAGTAAAGTATGCGCCTGGAAACACTGCATGGCTCTCAGTGACATGTATGGGGCTAATTTACACATGGTAGCAGGAGGTGGACAAAATCAGACTAACCTGGCAGCCCAAAGTTTAGTAATTAAATCGGAATATGGAATCAGCTGAACTTTCCATTTCTTCACCCTTTGTACCCTGAGTATTTTTGCACAATCAAATGCATATGTATGAAGCAAGTGCCGTTTAAGTGTGGCCACATCCACATTGCTTAAATTGTGTTTTTAAATTGCACATTTGTATGGCAGTTACATAACATTCAATGTCTTTCGCACATAATGTGGCCTATTTATGGATGGTAATGGCCACAAATATCTACCCCTGAGTGTGAGCTGTACATACTGATTCAAAATCTTTTGTGTAATTGAGTAAAGATGCTCATATGAATGAAAGGGATTCTCCTTAAGACCATTTACTTTATTGTTTTCTTAGTTACAAATGCGTGAGGAGAGAACAAGAGTGAGTGAGAGAGAGAGAGAAAGAGAGAGAGAGAGAAAGCATCAGTCCTACATCTTCTATCTCTGTCCCTCTGCTGTCACTGATTTTGATCTGTAATGAGCAAGCCAGAGGTGACAATGGGAAGGAAAAAATCGTTGAGATGACAGGAGGAAAACATGTAAGATGAATCAGAATCAAAAGAGAACCCATCCTCTTCTGGGTGAGACCAAAGAGTGCAATTACAGTCCCCTTCAAAAGTATTGGGACAGCAAGGGCAATTCATTTGTTTTTGCTGTGCACTGAAGACATTCGTGTGTGAGATAAAAAAAGATGATTTTGAGAACAACCCAGTTTTTCAGGTGAGTTTTTCAAATTGAAAACATTCTGCTCCTTTATACTACTTCATTATAGTTGATACTTAATAATAATACCTTTATAATACTTTAGCTCACTTGAAAAACTGAGCGGTTTGATACAAAATGTGTTATGTTCTATGTTGTTTAACATACCTAGATGTAAATACCATAGAGTAAAAACTCTGATCAGTCTTCTCATGTTCATCTTTTGATCTCACACACAAATGTTTTCAGTGCACAGCAAAAAACTGTTAATTGGCCTTGCCATTCTAATACTTTTGGAGGGGAGTTTATAAATCATTAATCTTCCACAACTGGTCCCAGACTGGTCTACTGGTTACAATAACTTAAGGAGCTCAGAAGAGACAGGCTCTTAATAATTATTTTGAGGACTAAGTTTTACTTGATTGCTATATAATAAAACTATGAACTACTTATCAGTGAGCTGTAACTAGGTTATTGTTAAAAGTGCTATAAGCAGTTGCTTAGGGGCCCTGGGCCACCAGAATGGGTTATTGGTTCTCCTTCACACAACCAGGTCTGAATAAGTGTAGTTCCAAGAAGTATTTCCACCTCACACCCAGCAATCCCAGGACAGGCTCTGGATTGTCCGAAATCCTGACCAGGACAAAGCAGTTACTTAAGATGAATCAATGAATTATTTCATGATTTGTCCAGTCACTTCTGCTGTAACTCACAAATGCAAATAAAGCACTTTTACTCATGCCTGAGCTTCACAGTTTCTGCCCCATCATTATGAAATACTAGACTAGGTCAAGTTCATTGTTGAAAAAATATGCTGTATCAAGTGCTACTGAGTTTGGAGTTTCTGCACACATTATATCCACATCTGTCTGGGTTTCTTACAGGTCCTCAGTTTCCTCTCAATTTACAAAAACATACTGTTACGTGGACGGGCTAATCAGAACTGCCGAACTCTGACAAGTACAATGCAGTTACAGAAGATGAATATGCATGAATGACTGCATCAAGTGCTAATTGATAGAATGACAGCCGAAAAACGTGGATGGAACTCATATTGTTGAATTGAGAAATTTGCAATGATCTCAACTGAATGTACTGCTATGATCCTTTCTGTGTCCTATTCATGACAATCGGTGATAATATGCCCAACATATAAGACTACTATTTGATGCTTAATTGAATCATCGTCCTTTTCTAATTTGTATAATATCATACCGGGTTACATTCATTGTATTTTATTTAGTAAAGTCTTGCTTTTATACTACATTTAATTGCAACTGTGAGCAAAGTGAAAAACACAATAAAGGACTTCATTTAAGACAGGTTAATCTAGACGAAAGTGAAAAACCCCTGCCTCAGGAGCAATACACAAGAAAAGTCATGGCTAACTCTTAGAAGTGCACTGCATGCAGATAATTCTTATAATCAAATGGGCTGCGGAAAAATGTGAGTTAAGCTGCATACCCTGACAATGGATATGAATGAGTTTCGCTGGGTAAATATTGACTTCCCCACATGACTTTTGACTTAATTTGCCATCTCTGAATACAGCCCTGTGTTTGTACCCTACATAGGCTGTAACAATGGAGCTGTGCACCTTAGCTAGTGCCCTACATGCATAATGAAACATTTTAAATTTACCCACAGAAAAGGTTTGACTCCTTGTATTTCAGTAGTATTTTTTTTTCCCTGATTAAGTTTGCACTAAAAATTCTATGAATTTTCAATAAAGAAACCAGCACAACACATCACACAGATAGGATACAAGTAGGATAGTTTTGTGTCTGGAATTGTTGATTCCTGCTGTGTTTCTCAGTGACAAAGAGCTATTCAATGTCATCTGAATCAGATTTATAGCAGTCTCCATTACTAGTAAAAAACAAGTGATAGAGCAATTCATCCATCCAACAAACAATAATAAGTGGGACAAACTTGATTGTAAAAATTTTGTAGGGAAATAAAAGTTGTGTTTTATATGGAAGCACTGAATCATGCACATTGAAGAAAGGATTTTTCAAGGGTCCTTTCAACGAATCATGGTAATATAGTTATTTCACCGTGAGTCACATGTTCTATATCATAAAATCATCCTCGGACCATACCAATGCTTGCATGCATTATGAGACAATTATTAGGCAGTTATTAGATTATCTCTCTTCAGAATTTCGGCCTTTATGATTCACGTTTGTGTTCTGGTTTTGTCTGAGACAATTAAATGCACATTTTGTAATGAGTTTTCAAATGCCCCACACTTAAAAACAAACCATCTAGCTCACTTTTCAAACTCACATACAGCCTGTCTCAATCTTGGCTTGTTATCATTAAAGAATCCATTAAAAGCTTATCTGATACTAACGAATAATGGCTTGTTGATAAGAATTTGTATTGGCTCATCTGCATGCTAGTAGAATAATAGCATTCTTTTATAATGCAGATCACTGGGGAGTTAGAATGTTACTTGTCAACACTTGCTTGAATCATTGTCAAAGCATTTAGTATTGTTCGGTCCCTTCTTAATAGTACTGTAGTTTATTTATTAATATTTACAAGATAGGTTCATGCTACCTGACAAAACTAACTTGAACTTCTCTTAATTAATTGTTAGTAACCTAAGAATTGTTCGTTGTTGATTGTCCTTACTGATGATAAACATAAGCATCAAAACAAGTAGAAACTTCCAAAATAATTTTGGCACCCTAAACTTTAAGAATTTTCACCTATTCGTTATAGCATATAGCTAAGTAATCATGTTTATAAATATAATTTACATTAATTAGTCACCATATGCATATGTGACCCTTGGGAGAATAATGTCATTTAAATTTTTACAATAGCAGGAAATGGGACACCAAAATAGATCAGACTAGCCAGCCTTCTGGTGCATGTGAACAAAAAGACATTGTAATTCCAGGTTTGATTATGAATATATTTTTATTTTATAAATTATTCAAGGAGGACATGCATTTGGCAATAATCCATATTTATGCTAACTCAGGGTATTGCAGGTGAATTGATTATACCAGTATGAGACATTTTACAAAGGAGAAAATAATGTATTACACGTAATGCACACAGTATGCAGTTGAGAGTGTGAAATATGATTTTTCATATTTTGTGAACAATGAACTTCAAATCACTCATTCTCTGTCCCCATTCAATGGTAAACTACACATGCACTGTCACCTCCGATGTAGATTCACTAGTCGGTTTGTAATCAAAATTATATGCCGAGATATTTTAGGCAAATATGGAGAAAATATATTCTTACTGAGGCTAATGAATGTGTCATCTATGTTTTAAATGCACCACTGTACAGCTCCAGTGGCCTCACGTCTCAGAGGATTAAAATCAACACCAATGCTTAAGTTTAAATGTTTGTCAGATCCAAAAGAATATAAGATTAAAAAACATCTTAGTGTTACCCTTTAGTGCGATTCCAAAACACAAAATGTATCACCTAGTGCAGAGACAAATGCAGAAAAAAGAAAAGTTAAAGTTCTCGAACATGAAGTTCGAAACATGCTTGAAGACAAGCGAAAAGGGAGACTTGTATGCTCTTGGCATGCAAGCCTATGCGAGTTCTTTTTAAATCTGTTATCATCTTACTATTAGCCTATATAAGGCTTTGCACAACTATTTTATTTATTTATTTATTTTAATTGCACAATTTTGCTTTGTTTTTTAAATTGACCAGTAGGCCTTACTAAAGCAAAAAATAATGAGTTCAGTACACTTCATACAAAGTAACATTAAAGTGAAAACATTCAACTAGTTGATGTCCCCAAAGCAGCAACCTGTGACTAGGCTATAGTACTAGTGAATGTACTAGTCAGTATACCCTGATATAATGAAAAATCAGCATAATAAATGCTATAACATTATAGTTCATACAGTTGAATAGTTTCTATTTATGCTTTTGTTTCCTAGAAACATCCTATTTTACTTCCAAAGAAGAGATAAATACATTAAGGTTATTCCATTAGAAATTGACAGAAGTTTGTTGCTGCACATGTCAGATTTCCTTCATACTTTTTGTATTTGTTTTTTGGGACCTAAAACTATATTATGTGCAATATTTCATTTTAATAGTAATATTTTCATACTTTTTTTTCATCTCCGTGAAATATTTAGTAAAATCTGACCCAAAAACATTTTATCTGGGAAGCCATGTTCATAGTTTAATATCTTCAAAAATGTTAGCCTAGGACCTAGGTTGATGAAAGTTTCAGCATTTTCTTAAGTTAAATCACTTCATTGGTTTTGTGTCCAGAAATGATGGCCCTAATTCTAACAGGTTTTGAGGTATTAACAATGCAACAAGGCATGGTGAATTTATCTGGTAATTTTTATGGCAGAAAGCTATGTTGACACAGAATTAGGAACAGGAAGAGTTGTGTGAACAATGTTCAAAGTATGTAGATTATAGCTGCAGATTTGCAGTGTCCTTCCATATTTTCCTCATGGTAAAAACTAACAAGGTATGAACCTGGTATTGACTTTTGACAGTGCATTTACAAGGTCAATTGTTTGTCTGGACCTCACTGATTAAATTTTTAATTTTAATTAAATTAACTTGAATTAACTCTTTTTTAAAAAATACTTCTTGATAAAGAAGATCTTTCTATGTATATGTAAATGGAGATGAAATAATATACACTACCAGTCAAAAGTTTGGACACACCTACTCTTTTTCCATAGGTATTTCTTTATTTTTTTGCTTTCTACGTTGTAAAACATTACTGAATACATCAAAACTATGAAGCAACACGTATGGCATA
>JAQQZR010000018.1:9770728-9784568 GCA_030068235.1 Notoglanidium macrostoma | reverse complement strand
TCAACTAAGTAAAGAGAAACAACAGTCCATCATTATCCAGTCTCTTTTAAAGTCATAAAAATAAAGAAATAATTTGAATTAGAAGGTGTGTCCAAACTTTTGACTGGTAGTGTACATTACATATCAGGATATAGGTTTCCAAAAAGTTTATGCTTGTCAAAATCATTTCGGTGCCATTTGATTCAATTTTGAAATGTCAGGTGATTCAGTATTTTAACTCATATTGACCAATGCTGGTTGTGTAGAACAGACACAGAAAAATAAATTACCAAAGTGCTATTATGACAGCAGGATTTATTTTTAAGCTATTTATAGACGGATAACCAATATACAATAACTGCTCCCAGAACCAAGTTCTTTTTATTAATTTGCAACCTATGAGACTACTTTGGTCTTTTCCGTAAATGCTATGATGGCGACAATTCCAGGAAAGGACATGAGCTGTGCTCGAACAGCATTCACAGTGCTTTACTCTGGTTGTTAGATGACTGGCAGACACTAAATTAGACACAGAAGGCTGCATTAAGTTTATCCACTTCCAGTGTTAATGTAACACGTCACCACTTCATAGGAGTCGTATTTACAGCACAAACCATACCCGCATCAAATAAACAAAACATATTAAATTCCAACATGGCTGGTTTACATTTGAAGCAGCACAAAATGAAGTAATTGCTTCAACACTGCCTATAAAATTAGGGAGTCAAAACATGACCTTTTGAGATAAGTTCATAAGCATAAATTTGTTTTGGAAAGTATTGGAGACAAAAAAAAAATGAAAACCTTGTGCTGTCAGGGAGATCTTAAACCAATTCTTTTTTTTTTTTTTTGTAATCAATATATTATTTTGCCTCACAAAAAAGATAAACATCCATCTTAACTAGTGTTTAAATCCAAAACACTTCTAGCAATCATGGAATGGTTTTTATAAACTTTCTGCACTCTTCTTTATAATCTGTATCATGTATAATCTTCTGTATGTTTTCTACATACATTTCTTTTCTAACCGCTCCTACTTTTTTGTTTAAAGACATCAAATGGACACTATTTAGAAAGGATCTGTTCAAAACCCTCATCAGTATCCAACAACAAATGTAGTAATATCAGCTTGGCCAAGCTTGACCTTACTGTGTTGAGTGCAAGATGTTCGGTTATTCTTCTTCAGTCATTAATAATCATTTTACTTGTTAGAAGTGTAGACTAGTAGGCATTATGACAAAGAAGATTGTATGAGGTGTGCATCCAGGGATTAGAGCGGACTAGCAATAGTAAGAGTAATACTATAGTTTCGGAAGAGAAAGTACCTAGGCTTACTAGGCAGCGACACTGGATCCCCAGCTTGACACTTGACCCCAGCATTTGAGCATTCAAAGTAAGGCAAATGGGTGACGTCTAGTTGCAAAGCCAGGACCAACACAAAAAACTCACCCACTGGAGTTCCATTCCTCTCTGCTTCCCTTGCCAAACAGATTTGCTCTCTTTAGTGAGCCAATTGCTGTGAAGTCTGTTGAAAGTGTCCTGGTTATAAGATTTATTTTATGACCTTGGCCTTTTATAGGCACCAGCAGCTGTAGTCAGCTGTTTACCAGGTGCCTGCATGCCAAACATTGCAGGTATTCTTAGCATCTAGTGCAAGCAGAGGTTTTCAGATATAGCTATCCGTACAGGAGCTAATGATTTTTGCCTTCATTTGTGATAAGTAACTAAGTGTAAGGGTTGTAAAAGTGTGTAAGCTAGCGATGGCATTGTCCTGTGCTGTTGTTTGGTCTAGCATTTTTGTGTTATGATTTAGCCTACAGCTGAACTTCTGGATTTCCAAGTGGTGCCCTCAATGTTAGCGTTACTGATAATTTGGTTATTTCTGAAGGAAACTCTCACCTTTTTTGGGCACACTGGTTTCCATCCCACTCAAGAAGGTGCTGCTATTGTTCTTGCAGCATTGCTCATAGTATTTACACATGACTCATGGTGATCATTGGTTCACTGGCGATGATACAGGGCCTGGCCAAGTAGCATGTTAAAAGGCTAAAAGCTAGCTTTTTAGCAGTTAGCTGCTTTGAGCCATCACTAAAGTTTATGAGCTAAACCTGAGCAAAAATGCTGTGATTCTTACTCATTCTGTTTATTAGATCAAATCAAATGCCCAGCCAGCAGTAATATTTCAGCATTGATTATAAACACTACTAATAACCTATAAACAGTGATGTATTGGTAAAAAAAAAAAAAAGAGAAAAAAAGGTGAGTAAACTATACATGCCTGTGGACACACTCTTGTGTGCAATTAAAAAAAAGTGCATAAAGTACCAAACATCTATGCAGGACTGCGCTACCACTGAAACCAGGCTAGGCTAACACGCTGCTTGTTCCACCACAAACATTTTTTGGTGCCTTTAATGTCCCGCTCAATCTCCAACTCCTCTTGTCTCTGCCCCTGTTTGTCTGCCTCACTGTGTGTAAATGAATACATTCATGGCGTTCCCAAATTATACACTTTGCACTGATTCAAATAGGTTGCCTATTTAATGTCATGTCTATTAGCCAGCTAACTATATTGCAAACATCATCAATCAATCAGTACTTGATAATAACCAGAGGTTAAATTGGGTTTTGTAAGGATGAGAGCCCATATTACTGTCAATGGTCAAAGTCTTACAAAGTATTTTTATTTATATCTCACGCCATCAGTTCACATATTAGCTATACTGTCATTTTTTTTAATTCAGGAACTTCGAAATAGGACTGAGAACGAGTTTCTGCTGTCTTTCCTGTCTCTCATACATTAAGTAATATCTCTCGACATGTGCCTCTGCATAATACATTATCTCATGAGTTTGCTTTTGTTACCAGTATTCAGGTTTATGTGCACTACTGCTAAAGTTAGCTTAAGTTCAGCTCATTTACACAGCTTTTGGTATGATGTTTGCCTGACAAATTAAAAACAGAATGTCTAGTTCACCAAGGAAACACCCAGCTAATCCTGCTTAACAGACAGCTTAGTAAATACACAAAGAATGTTAGCTAACTCAGCAAAACCACTTGACTCAGTGCTGGAGTGCTATTTGCCACATTAGAGACTCTTGCATGCCCACGCACGTTTGCATTAATTTGCTTGCCCGCAAGCAGTGTCTGCATTGTCGAGGAACGACAGGGGAGAGAGGCGGGAGAGGGTGTGTGTCAATTTGTTAGAAGGGGAAGTGTGGTGTGCTATTGTTGGCTTATAATGCAGTGAATGACAGTATATTTTTGATTCAAACTATTTAGATTACGTAATGACAAGTTAGTAAATTATCATAAACAGGTGAGTAAATGCTGTTTGTAATTAAAAAGGTGCATAAATGACATTTATTCTCCAGTTTATGTGCATCTCCACTACACCCCTGCCTATAAAGCAGTAAATGGCTGATTACCTGAGCAAACTTTTGACCTATTATAATCTGCCATGTCTGATTTGATCATAACGTACAGGTTCTGCCTATAATAATGGAAATAAGCTGTAGGCATAAAAGAGAAAAAGAGGTAAACTGGGATGTTTTGAAGTGGTTTGTTGATAGTCAGTTGGCTCTATGCTCCCACTGTGCCCTCACACCTCTGTTATCTTCTGCCACTAACTTTTACTTATGCTGTCATAATTAAGCAGCATACTGCTTGTACACTGATCACAATGTATATTCAAACCACTATTGATTAAGTGCATGTGTAATAATCTGTTCTCTCTCTCTATTGAGCTATATTTCTATTCCTGCTGCCTTATGTATTGCCAGTGCCAGAACCTGGCACTATTGTGGCTGCTTTCTCCTTAAAAGATACTTCTTCTGCTTGGAGCACTTGTCACTCACTTTCTGCTGCTGTGATATGTCCCACATAGATACCCTAAAGATTGCTGTGGATGGTCCAACGTGGACACCCTAATGGGGCAACATTTTGAAATGTGATAATGAGCTGTCCCAAGTTCTTGGGCATCAATTACATCACCAAAGTACAGACTGTACGACTAACCTTTCCAAAGTCAGTAAAGTAAAGGCTGTGCCATCTTCATAACGCCATCTTGGTAATGCTTCCGGGCAGTAATATTTCCAGGCCTACAATCCCAGGCTCATATCTACATGAATGTAGGGAGACGTATGAACACAAAATGAATCAACATTTTTGTAACAACTGTTGCTGATGTTTCAAACAAAGATTTGAAATCAGTGTTGAAATCTGACAAAAATCATGTAAACAATTTGAGATCTTTGGCTCCAATATCATTTAAAAAAACATATTTTTTTCTGGTATCTCCAGATACAGTGCATGTTTCTCCATAACAAGTGAGACGAAGTCTGGATGGCACCAGTCCTATTTACAGGCTGTTTCTATGGTAATGGAGATCATCAGACAGAAGAGTGGGCTGAATACCAAATGGCTTCTTGCTTCCCTTGTGCTTCATAGGGTAAAACATACTGGTTCCTTCACCTTACAGTATGTAGTGCACTATATGGCTGATAGGAATTAATTAAGGACTCACCCTGCAGCTCCGTAGCTAGCTGCTTTTAAGTTTAACTAAGGTGAATTTATCCACCTTCTCAATCACTGCTGGTTACTGATGACAAAATGGAGAAGAAATCTAGGGGGTGTTTCACTCTGTGAAATCACCTGACGTGATTGTCAGTGACAGTGGATGGACCTACAGTCTGGGAAACAATTCACTCCAGGCTTGCTTTTTGCTCATACCATTCAGTGTATCTTTCTTATATTTATGTCTTTTTTTTCTTTGAAAGACAGATGGCAGCTCTAATTTTCACTGTGCAGTGGAAATGAGGCTAAAAGATACCAAGGAGCCATTAGCTCTCCCTTCTGGAAAATCTTCAGCTTGCTACTCTCAGTCTACAGAGACACTATTGTTGCCTAATCCTAACAGTTTCATGCAAGTTATATGTGAAAATTCTTACAAATTCGCAATCATGAAACCATGTTGGTTTTAGGCCCATCTGCTCCCTGTCAATGTAGGTGCTTTCCCACTGTTTGCAGACATTCCTGGAAGAAAACTGGAGGCAACACTTTGGTTTTGGTTTAATGTTCCTCAGACTGTGATTCAACTTTCTGGAAAAAAAATAGAACTCTTAATTGGGCATAAATAGAAAATGTAAATTGGCTGCACTACTTAGACCCTTCCGAAAAGCATGCCAACATTTCTGTCTGCCAACAACTAGCCGTCCCTTCCTTTTGAGCAGCGGGATTAGTTAATTGCTCCATGCTCCTCACTTTTATTAGTATCAGGACCTTATGTAGAGGGAAATCATCTTGTTTTAGAAAAGTCTGGAAAAATTATTTTAAAGGGACTTTGACAGAAATCAGTGTTCAGATCCAAAAACACCTGTCAGAACTTTTTAGAAACAATCATACTTAACAAAGTCCAGCTCATCGAACTGGCCAACGAATAGTTCCCAGAAGCCTGCTGGAGATCATCAGCACTGATGTAAGGTCCATTTCAAACCAATCAAGACATGGACCTTGTAATGGAATTTGGGCCAGCCTTTTTTGGGGGAATCAAGTAATCATGGAGGTAGTGAGCTGAAAGTTTGGGACGAATTATTTTGAGTCTTCAATAATTAAACTAATTTCAGGTTCAGTAAAATTGACTCAGTAAGACTAGGAGAGAACAGGTCATCCAGCTTTGGAACTTGATTTCCTCTCTAGCCTCAACTAGCTGGATTAAGACTTTGCCACCCAATTATCACACTTGATTTAACCCGTAAGATAAGTGGATTTTGACTTGTTACCTCAATTACATTGATGACAGGATGGTCTCACAGTTGCAAATTCATTGCTATTGACACAGGGCCAGGTTAGTGTTAATACATTTTCTTCCAACTGAATTTATATAAAACCAAGCAGAAATATGCAAACACATTGCTTTTGTTCTTTGGAATTTAAATGGATTTTTTAGATTGTTGTGTATGTCCTAATGATATATTGCATACTTTTCCCTGTAATTTTAACCTTTGCTCATATTCCATGCATTTTGCCTTCGTGTGAAGAACTGTAATTGTGTGACTGTGTTTGTGCATAGTGTTGGTCATTTACTGGATTTTGTGAGTCACACTGGGAAGACTGGGATTGTCATCAGCTGTTACCGATCTGGTGTGGGAAAGCAGAATAGTAGTGATGATCTCATCACCACAGAAAGCACGTGTGTGTGTGTGAGTGTGTGTGTGTGTGTGTGTGTGTGTGTGTGTGTGTGTGTGTTGCATGGTTGAGGTATAACATCCAGCAACATCTCTTCATAGAGACTATAAACACCTAGAAAGAAAGCACAGGAGTGAAAATGATGTATTAAAAGGTATTCAGTGATAATAAGGAAGTCTGGTATACAGTACATGAATATCTTTATGCATTGTTTTTCATTCCAGTCCACTGAGAGCTTCTGTAAATTCTGACCTCTTAAGCAACCCGGCACATGCTAATCCACCAGTCTTTTATCTGAAGACACAGGCTAGGACTACACAGATTCATAATAACAATTGTGCAGGAAGTACTCCAAGCTAATTATTTTTCTTTGTCTGTATTTCAATAACAGTAACCTTCTCTAAAGTATGTGCTGAAGTCTTCATTCACTTTTTCAATAATGAGCCACTTTTTAAAACCTCTGTCTGGGGTTAGTGGGAGTCAGTGGGCCTCATAATGAACACCAGATACCACTTCTCTGCAGTCAAGATCCTGGAGGCTGATCAACACTCAGAAAATCAATAGTACTTCTGAATGGCTCCAATTAGCTCATTAAAGACCCACAGCGAGCAGTGGCCAGGAAAGAGAAAAGAGCCATTGCAACATAATTGGGCACCATTATTAACAAGGAACCTCAGGGAAGAAATTCTTTGCCCATTCAGGTCAACTGGAGTCAGCCCTTTTTAGCCCTGTGTGAAGCAAAGCTTTTTTCCCTTCACCTCATGCACAAGGTGAAACTCTTGAGATAATTAAACATCTCTTCAGGTGCTCAAAGAACACATAAGATCAACATAAAGCATTCTATCACATTTTTGTGCTTGGTATCTTCACCCCAGCTCTGTGTTCTAATACACTTTGTGATTTTGTTAATGGCCTCTTATGCATATCACCAGTGTTAGATGAGAAAGTACACAATGCCAGCATTTAAATTTGCTGGCTCTATTATGTTGTGGGCAGGGTATGAGAGCATTTTCTTGGCATGGTCTAGCCTCATTTGCTCCTTATGTGGAAAGGTAGCTGAAATTCAATACAAGGTTACTCTGATTGACCACCTTTATCCAATGATGAAACATTTCTATCCTGATGGATTGGTCTCTTCCAGTCATCCACATGGTAAGAGGACTTACTGAATGGATTGATGAGAATGAAATAATGTAAATCATATGTCATGGTCTTCACAGTCACCAAATATTTATAATTGAATATAAACATTTATAATTGAACATCTCTTGGAGATTTTGGACTGGTTTGTTATATAATGCTCTCCAACTTCATAATCAAAACACCAACTGACTGAAGCATGGTGTTCAAGAGCCTCAGGCACTGATGTCAAGTGAAAAGGCCTGTTGCGTATTTGGTGTTCTAATTCATTCCAAATGTGTTCATTGGGGTTGAGGTCAGTGCTCGTTCCAATCACTTTCTTGCATATCAACCTTGGCAAACCTTGTTTTTATGGGGCATGTTTTGTGTACAGGGGCACTGTGATGATATAACAGGTTTGGGCCCTTTGGTTTCAGTGAATGGAAATCTAAATGCTACATCATGCATAATAAACAATTCTAGACAAACATATGCTTCAGAATTTGTGGCAACAGTTTGGGGAAGGTCCATATATGGGTGTGATGGTCAGCTGTCCATATACTTTTGGCCATTTAGTTTATGTTGAGTCAGTATTCCATGAAATCTAATGACGTAAAAAAAAAAAACCCAAAAAAAAAACCAACTCTATTACGAACACTTAAAATGTTAAAATGTCAATGAGAAATTCTTCAAAAAGAATAGTGTTAAACATTACTGGAAATGGGGCAGGGAGAGAACATGACATTTAACATCAGACCAAAGGTGACCCCTCCCTATATTTAATTAAATATTGCCAGTGGACAGATTTGACCATTGTCTATTGTCTAAACCTACCTCCTACACACTTTCTTTAACTGGTCAAAGTTGTACAACTACAAATCTGGAACAGAAAACATCATATTGTCTCTCGAATCAATTCAGGCCAGATGTTGTTCATTACCTCTCACATAACCATTACACCATTCATCATTCATTGTCTTTTATATGTAAATATTTTACCGCTCACCTTTACATGAAGGTTTTTTCCTTGTTTGTATGCAGGATTTCCTTATATGTAAGAAGGCATGGATTACATAATAGCCTTTTTTTGGTTTTCTGCTTTTTACTCCTCTTGGCTCTTATTATTCTGAACTGCGTTTTTGCTTTTTCTGTTCATGATTCATGCTTGGACTGTGCTACTGCTGTTGTTGTTTGGATTTGTCTTATCTTTAATAAACTCAGTACTGGCATCACCCGGCTTGATCTGGTGCTTGTTTCAGCGAAAAACAGGGGAAATTAGCTTTTCAAGGAGCAAGAGATTGTTATGCTAGTGAGACCAGTCTGTACCTGAGCTGCTACTGTTGTGAATCATTTGATCTTTCTGTTGGCCTTTCAAAGCCTTGTTTTAATCATTCTGTAATTAAAATGTTCCCCAGCTACACCGCTACATGTCCTGACATACAACAGAAAGGCTGACAGTAGGTGCATGATAACATGAAAGAAGACAAGCTTGAGTTAATGCTTGGCATAAAAGTGCTAGGGAGCATGGGAGATGAAAGAGACTTGTGGGTGTGGGTATGTGTATGTGTGTGGAGATAGACAGATGGACGACTGTTGTAGCCAGAGCTGCAGTGGTTTAAAGCAATACTACAAGATATTAACAATACAGACAAGATGGGTATGAATGGCATGTTGTGCGCATATATACACAGAACCTCAGCTATAAACACAGAAATGGACAGCAGACATGGATAGTAGGGATGTAACACAATGTCACTTTCTGTATCTATATCTGTTTAGAGCTCCAAACATCCATATAGGACATATGTCCATATATCTTCAATCTGTATAGTTTTCTGATTTTTTTTTTAAAGAACTTACCACCATTCACCTGGAAACACCGGAAAACACCCAGAGGTGGAGATGCTGGGACAGTCAGAGTTGCATGTGAATTCTGGCTCTGACAGTTTCTCAACCTCAGCTACATCATTGATGAATTATTGTTTCATTCTTTTTTCCAGCAAGCTTCATACCTACCCAGATCAACATAAAACCCTCCCACTCACACAAATTTGTTGTGACATTCAGCTGAATCCCAAATCTCATATACACTCAACAAGATGTGCATGCACCTATAGTCTCGACCAGATGCTCTCTGACAAGCTTTTAACAAAAGAATAGACCTATTCAATAGACCAATCCAAACAAATGGATCTAATATGTCACTGGCGAGATTCTGCTTGTCATGTCAGCAAAAATCCCAAGCTAATACACCTTTTATATATAATCAATAACTCATTTACATTTTACTCCCTCTTTCTGACACACACACACACACACACAAAATTTGCTTGCAGCTGCCTGGTCATCCCTCTGTTCAGAAATTAACATAGTTAATTAACTCCAACAGATGGAATATTATCCAGGATACTGATGACTGCATAAGTGTGTCAGGGCTTGAAATTAACTTGGTGCTCACCAACCACTGGGGCTAGTTGTTTTTTCCCCCAAATTTTATAACCAGTCAGCATCTTTACATTATATATATATAATATATATAAAAAACATATAAAATGCCACAGTGGAGCTTTGGGTAGCACTGCAGTTCTATCCTGAGCCGAGGTTACTGTCTGGGTGGGGTTTCTGTGCATGTTCATGTCTGTGGGTGTTTCGTCTAGGTTTTATGGTTTTGTCTTTGTTTCCCAAAACCATGCAGGGTTGGGTATTTTAAATTGCAATAGGTGCTTAAAACTATGAGTGCATGGTGCAGGGTACATTCCCATCTTTCAGGTAGGGTTCCCGGGATAAGCTCTGGGTCTACTGCAACATTCACCAGGATAAAGCTTGGTTCCTGAACATAAGGGAGAGTGTTGTTGGAGCATACATTATTACTTTAAAGGCCCTGTTAGTGGATGAGTACAATTTCCAGTCCTGAAAAATTGCATGTGGTCAAAAATGGCCACAAATGAATTGTAAATGAAATTATGATGTGCTCTCTCCTCTAACTGTCCACTCACAAGGTAGACAAACAAAGTTAATTTGAGATTTGAGTGAATACAGTGCTTAATAGAGTGAATACAATTGCACAAATAGTTTCTGGTTTATGATGGCCTTGTGGTGGTTTCTTTCCATTGCTGAGTGGGATAAAATGAGACAGGTTTTACCCCTAATGGAAACAGACTGGCAACCTTGAACATAATACAGTCAGTAACTGTAAATCCAAAGAGCATCTGTGTGGTTCATTTACCCAATTAATGGTCGAATGTATTTAAACTATGTAATACTTTTAATAATCAGCATTGCAAGTTTACCCAGATAATTAACAGAATCAATGAGCAGTGCCACACTTTTGCACGTGTGAGCGAGTAAAGAAAGAAAGAGGGAGTGAGAAAGAGAGAGAGGGGAAAAGAAAATAGATGCAGATAGAGATAGATAGAAAAGAAAGAAAGAAAAGAAGCATAAGTAGGAAAGAAGGACAATACCATCAGTCAGCCTGAAAGTGTGTGAATGCAACCAAGAAAGTCAGTGCAAGTAATGAGTGAATATTAAGACAGATACATATTTTGACACAAACACCATAATAATGTTACTGTCTGTATAAATGATTAGTGATCTCAAGTTTGTGGGTCTCATAGTAGTTGGGTTACTGGCTGTGTAGACTCTTGTATATTATCTCTAGGTTAACAGGGGTTTCTCTGGATTTTTCCAGGTTTTTTTTTACTGATTAAAAAATTGCAGGTTTGTGGATTGGCTACAATAGTTTCTGCGCCTACAGCGGGCATATTCTCAATGAAACTGGATATTTAATGTGTGTGTGTTCTGAGATGCTTTTCTGATTACCACAGTGTGGTTAATTGAGTTACTGTGCCTTACTGTCAACTCAAACCAGTCTGGCATTCTTCTGTCTCCTCTCTCATCAAAAAGGCATTTACACCCACAGAACTGAGACTCACTAGATGTTTTTTGTTGTTTATTTTTTGCACAATGCAAACTCCATTGAATGTGGTGCATGAAAATCCTTTCTCAAATATTCTAACCAGCTGGTCTGGCACAAAAAACCATGCCATGGTCACTGTGATCAAAGTTTTCCATATTCATTATGAGCATCTGCATACTTTTATGCATAGACAAGCTGCCACATAATTTGCTGGTTGGGTAATTTCATGAATGAGTAGATGTGCAGGTGTTCCTATTAAAGTGGCCAAGGAGTGTATAAATGCATCATATTACTATCTAAGTGTGTAAAAATCCAAGTAGAAGGATATATGTTTTTTAATTTTCTTTTTGCTTTGAGTGTATGAGCATAAGACGGAGAAAAGAGCAGATGCCTTGGGTTATTTTTGAGCTAAGATTTTTTTTTAAATGGCTGGAGTGATCACATTACATTAGCACATCATACATTCAGCACCATCAACACAACTACTAAGGATGAATGCACAGACAGAGAGAGAGAGAGCGAGAGAGAGAGAGAGAGAGAGAGAGAGAGAGAATGAGAAAGATGGTGTTTAGGTCCAACACACACAAACATAGTATTTGAACATATTATTACACCATATATACAATAAGACATATCTGGTGTATGCAGAATGTTGTTGCTTTGTCCAACCTAATTCCATCCATTTGTTTTTGTGGTGCCTGAAATTAAACTTCACACAAGTTTGAATTAATGATAGACAGGTTTTGTTTGTGAATGACTCCCTCTTTTAATTCTCTATTGGGAACAAATCTATTCATATTCCTGTCTGGGATATTAGCAACTGCCATGCACTAAGTTCAGTGAGATCCAATGAGGCACACTGGGTCGAAGCTGGAAATTTCCAGCATTTCATATATGCAATTGCAATGTTGACTGCATGATCAGGCTGCACACTTGGACAAACCATGCAACTGAATGAATCATTTAACTGAATGGAATCAATTAACTCCATTCACTGAAGAAACTCAACACTAGCTAGATAACGGCACCTAAATGGAGCCTGCTTCCACAACATGTCCTATGTGCGTTTTGGACAGAAGGAGGTGGCGATCTAGTCACATACTAGTGGCAGGCGGGTCGTGGATTTATAGCATGTTTCAGATGATGGCATGCATTTAAGACTGCCCTTCTCTTCTTTGTTGAAAATTTCAGTGATCGTCCACATTTCACTGCTGCACCATATGTCCAAAAATACACATGGACACTTGTGTGGACACATGGACACCCATATGAAGGCGTTCCTCAAAGTGTTAAGGAAATAATTGTCTAGAATGTCCTTTTATGCTGCATCTTTAAGATTTTTGTTAACTGGAATGAAGATGCCTAGTCCAAAATGTTCCAGCATGACAATGCCCCTGTGCACAAAGCAACCTCCATAAAGACATGGTTTGTCAAGGTCATTGCCTGACCTCACTAATGCTCTTGTGGCTGAAGACGCATATACTCCGACAGCCACTCTCTAAAATCTAGCGAAAAGCCTTAAAAGAGTGCAGACTGTTATAGGAACATAGCAGCGACCAACTATGGAATGGGATGTTCAACAAGCACATACAGTAAACAGGTGTCCACATACTTTTGCCCATATACTGTATATGTTTCCATTTTGTTGGTAGTATTTCATGTAGTATTTCTTTCCCTGTGTTCAGGATTTAACCAACATTTGCCACAGCATCACAAGAATTCCAAAACATCTTGTTTTTGGCTGGATGATATGATTTATCTGCAGGGCTTCATCAGCCTGTACCACTACTGAGACCAGTGTTGTCTGTACCCCTCTATTACATCAATAGCTTCTCCAAACTGGGCCTCAAGCTTAGAGAATGAGATGCAACCACTGAGAGTACATCATGGTTTTTCTCTGTATGCAAGCTGGCTGTAATTCCTCCAAAGACTGTACTGTTTCATTGCTACTCACAGCATTTGCATGCATTCTCTGATGGGGCAGAGTTACAATAACATAAATTAACAAAAAAGAGAGAGGAAAGAGAAATAGGGATAGAGGGGAGAGAGAGAAAAAGAAATAGGGATAGAGGGGAGAGAGAGAAAAAGAAATAGGGATAGAGGAAATAAAGGGAGAGAAAACTAAAGAGAGCCAAGAGAGAGAATGTTGCAGACTCACAGGAGCTGTGATTTGTGTCAACGTTAAAACATAAACCAAGCGCAATTCATACAAACCACATCACAACACTGCCGCCGTTCATCCCAGCACTCACATGCTCCCCTGTTCCACTCAGCTGAAATAAACTGCATTAATACTTTAGCATTTCCCATGGGTTATTTAAGAAATCTTAAATATTTTAGAAAGTGCCGAAAACCCCATTTAAAAAAGGGATGTTGGGGCCCTAAGTGTCTTTTTATGTGTCAGAAAAAAAGAAACATTGAACGCTTCAGTCCCACAGGCAAAGTTATTAATGAATGAGGAGAGCATTAGTGTCAGTCCTGAATATACAGGGCATAGAGAAGAATTCTACAGGAATTAAGTACTTAATAGAGCTTGTTTGTGTTTGGGAGAGTTGTTGCTAGCTATATACAGTTGTGGTCAAAAGTTTACATACACTTGTAAAGAACATAATATCATGGCTCTCTTGAGTTTCCCGTTAT
>JAQQZR010000018.1:9749087-9759207 GCA_030068235.1 Notoglanidium macrostoma | reverse complement strand
TGTGTGTGTGTGTGTGTGTGTGCGTGTGTGTGTGTGTGTGTGTGTGTGTGTGTGTGTGTGTGTGTGTGTGTGTGTGTTGCTTGATCTCAATGATTAATCAGTTTGTTATTCATTTAAACACACATAATCTCTATGTCTGAAATCTCACTTTATCCAATTACATCTTGTTTAATTCATAGAATACACAGCTCCCATTTTATGTTTCTGTTATTTTTGGATAGATATGTGAAACTGTTGGTTATTTACTGCCTGTTCTCAAAATAAATTGAGGGTGATTTTGAATCATGTTTAGTTATACAGTATATTTAAATCAAGAAATGGTGGGATTCATTTTGCATAATTTCACAGTAATATATTTGCATCATGGTAGGTATGTGTTTGTGTACATGATTAATTGCATTATTAATCTTTTATCTGGTACACAAAAAAAAAGAAAAATATATATATACTGTACTGTTTAATTTTAATTTTTCTTTTTTTTATCACATTCACTTTCTATAATTAGTCATTGATCTACCAGCCGGTTGGGCTGCCTTTTTAAGACAGCAGTAGAACAGTAGAAATTTATACCTACAAATCTTTTAAGTATTTAGTCTCCCACACACACTAGACAGGACAAGCCATGACTATCATACACGATGGCACAATGGTGTAGTGTTTAGCACTGTCACCTCAAGTTTACATGTTCGCCTCATGCCTGCGTTGGTTTCCTCCAGGTGCTCTAAACCTCTAGGTTTCTCTAAATTGCCCATAGATGTGAATGTGAGTGTAAATAGTCAGGGGGTTCAAGACCTTGCTTGGGCTGTAACAGACCATCTCTTCCATGAATCAACCAATTCACTATAACTTAGTATACTGGGGTTGCTGTGCTGTAGAGTTTGAATTAAGACTGTGGCTGGATGATAAATGGGCATCTGGGCCAACGGATGGATTGATTGTCACATCCTACAAGCATGGTTGGAAACTTTATTCTACACATTTTAGTAAAAAGCTGACAGAAGTTCAACTCATAGCCACTTAATTTACTTGCTTGCCTAGTTTCTCACTTTTTCTTTTTTGTCATATTGGGGAAATAAACTTTGAGGACTGTGGTTTATGGGTGGTTTCTTGTTTATTGATATATTTCAATGTACCATCGTTTGGATAATCATTTTAAAGCAACAAATTGCCTTAAAAAAATGTTATGCTAATAAATCTAGCTCACAGCTTACTGACACCAAGTGACTTAGTGACCGTGCGGTAATACGTTTTAACACACGTCATACATGAATACTGGTGCATGAGTGTAGTATTATACCTTCACAATATCAAGAATGTGGTCAAGCATGGTTACTTGATGAATAAAGCAATATCAAAGTCTGTTTTTCATACCGATTTCAAAAGTATATTGCAAAAACTAAAAGTGTCCCTTTGTAAACATATTATGTCCAAAAACATTCATTGTTTTGTTGTATTGTTGAGCTGCCTGTTAAAGGGTTGAATCGTTCCCATTTCCTAATTTGGTATAGTGAAATACTGCAGTGTACTGCAGACTGGATAAATAAAATGTTTTTTTGCATCCTTACATGCTTTTTATTAGGCCACAGGAAAACAATGTGACAAACTCCATGCCTCAGCCTGGCTACATCAACCTCGCTCTTGGCAGTGCAAGCCCGTTGTTCTGTCTTGCGAAAGTATTTACTCCTGCAGCAGGAAAAAGAAGCTTGTGTCTCTGCCCAATCAATTATGGACTGTTCTGTTTCTAGTTTTTTTTTTTTATCTCTTCACTCATCCCACTATCACTCCCTCAACCAATCCATCTTATTTTCTCCATCCACCTTCCTCTGAAATGTTCACCTTGCCCTTTCTGTTCTGTCAGCCATCTGTTATCCATCCATCCATCCATATGCATCTCTGTGTATGTACATCATCATCGTTTATTTTCATCATCATATGTGGTTATTGTATTTTAGCAGTGGTGTGTGTACATGTCCATGCAATTCAGCTTAGTATTTTTTATTCATTTATTTATTTCCAATGAACAGTTTTGTGTGTGTGTGTGTGTGTGAACATGCAACACATGTGTAAGGTGTGTGTCAGAGGGCTCATTGATCTGTTGTGTTTAAGGATGCTGAAGCATCAGAGTGCATCTCACCCCTCAGGGCAGAGGTGGCAAAGAATCAATACTGAGAGAGGTCAGCCTCCGTGTCTGGAATCAAACACACACACACATACACACACACAGAAGCACACATTGTTTAAACAGCTCAATGTGATCACAGTGGTGGAGCAGGTCTTGTTACCATCTCGCAGCTGCAGGGTCCATGGTACTCAGTTACTGTCATATTTGGGTTTCATCCCACCTCCTAAAAACAGGTATAAATGGTTTGACTACTGTAAACTGCCCTTGGTGTGAATAAGTGTGTGTGTATGTTGCCCTGTGATTAATTGGCTTCTGAGTCAGGGTGCATTCCAGCATATTTCTATTGAATTAAATGTTATTTAAATGATACTTATAATAGTGGGCATTGTCACAAAGAAGCTTTACAGAAATGATGTGACTTTAGATTTACATCCCTAACGAGCAAGCCAGAGGTGACAATGGAAAGTCAAACTCTTTTTGACTTAGGGAAGAAACCTTAAGAGGAACCCGACACAAAATGGAGCCCATCCTCTTCTGGGAGATAGTGTGATAGCGAGTCATTGCTAGTATATTGAAAGGATCTTCAGTACAAGCATCAAGGTCATTTTTTGATTTCTTTAATACGTCTAATTTTGAGCTTTAGCTTTTATCATTGGTGTTCTCAGCTTTTACACTGCATGAACATCCAACAAGCTGTCATCATAACTACCCTGGGCCTGTTATCTATAGTTTGCACTATGTTCATGTCTTTACTCATGCTTTTCAAAAGCTAGATGATTGAAATTTTTTTTGTCCCTATATAAAAGACAGCTTTTATCTGTGAGATTGGAATTTGGCATATTTTGCACCACATCTCTGTTTACTCATCTGTTTGGACTCCTGCATTTTTTTTTTGTTCAGGTTCAGTCTGGCATTTCTTTGAGGGTGGTGTATTACCAAAGCAATTACTTAATGTAGCTTGCTTCCTGGACATCTTGATGAATAGATGAAAATCTTACAACCCGGGGAAAAATGTAAGCTGGTTATAGTCTGTCATTTTTTTTTTTTTTTTTTTTTTTTTGACTTATTGAAATGAATGGCATTTCGGAATCAAAGTCTTTCTGCTTGGACATGCTTCCTCAGGCTTAATGTGAGCTAACTACTCACTGGTATAACCTTGGTAATGAAGGCTATGAGAAGCACTACCAACTGATGATTAACATTAACACATTTGTCATAATGGCTAACTTACCAGTGATGCAATGAGAAAATTCTAATGTTGGAGTAGGTAAGTGTGTCCCAAAAATGCCATGTTGGTATGCAAAAATGCTTCTTATTTCAGTACATGCTGCGCATCATTTATTTTGACCATGCATGTGCACCTTACGTACAACCCTGTTTATAGCATCCAAGTAAAGTTATCCACTGTATAATAAATGAGACTTGAGACTGGGACAGGCTCCAGATCCACTCCAACCCTGACCAGGATACAGAAGTTACTGAAGATCAATGGATGAACTTTATTATTATGAGCATCCAACTCACAGAGTTTACCTACCAAAGGAGATTAGCAGAGCTATCTGTGAACTGAGAAACAATCATGTAAAAAGCTTTACAAAATGCTAGTACCATAAAATCTTCAACATGATTTGAAATATTTTAAGAGAACTTAAGAGAATTCAATGACCCACATCTGTATGTAATCTGTATGTATGTGAATGCTCCTGTCTCCCAAAACCACCCACATGTGTACATTTCTTGACCTTTCAAACACTATTCAGTTTCAGGAGCCTCCTTCCAGGTTTGCTTAAATATCCATCCATCCATCCCTCCATTATCTCTATGGTGCATCCTTCAGGGTCACAGGAAAGCTGGAGCAAACCCAGATTGCTTCAAGTGAGAGCAGGGTACACCCTGGACAGGTCTGCCCAAATATCGATTCCCCAAATATCAAATAAATAACCAGTTCCATTGAGTCAGGTCATTGCTGTTCACTATTATTGTTTAACTGTGTAACTGATACTGGATAATGATTATGATGAGGATGATGTTGGAAAAAGCCACATGTTGCATGGCATATGTTGGCAATGTATTCAATTTGATCCTGATCCTAATCCAAATCCTAATCCAAGGTGCTTAAACAAACCAGATCTGCGTAACATTAAGACAGATATTTTAATTTGTGTCTCTTCAACCTGGTATGTGAACGTTGCTTATGATTAGAAGACTGTGAATCTGAACTTGCATGAAATGTTTGTTGTCTAAATAGTTTAAGTCTAAATTCATAATAACCTTAATAAAGTCTGAAACTATAGTGGTCTTCATTATTGTGATCTTAAATGCAATGACATTGACAGTTGCTGAAACTGAAGATAAATAAGAACTGAGTACACTGCATTCCTGCATATTACCTTTTTAAAAGAATGTTTTCTACAGGTGTGTCATTAGTCATCATTAGTTCAGAAGTTCCCTTGTCGTTTTATCCACTGAAATTTCACCGAAATTATGATGATTATCTTATTTAACTAAACATACAGTAATGTCTGAAGTCATTCTTGCATCACACAGAATTTTCCCAGAGTAGTTCTGATTGGGTGATTTCAGCAATATTTCACACACATGAGGTCCTGAACTCCTTTTTAACCTATTCTGAACTGTTTCCAACATTTTCATAAAGCTTGCTCATGTGACTTCTTGAAGAGATCATGCTGTTCTAATAAAAATTAAAACTACATTTAAAAAAAAAAAGTCTGACTTTCAAAGACATAATTTGCTTTTCCTTTGATTTACTGTTAGTGTGTGAAAGTTTTGAACTTTGTGTACTCTAGGGTCCTTTTTTTATGTGATTCACATGGGTCAAGCAGTGATTATTGTCTGTCACTGATTATTACATGCGGTAGGATATTTGTCCTGAGAAACTGCAAACAGCTCAGATTATTTTCCCTTTATCTTTTGTTCAATCACTTTATAACCTTTTTTCCACAGTCTTTTTAAATCACTTTGGAGACTCTGTTGGAAAGCTGTGTGCCAGAGAATGTGGTGAAGAAAGAAAAAGACAGGAAATAAAGAAGCAGACAGATGACGCTTTTCGGCCGGTAAAGCTGCAGAGAGATGTCTTGGATGGACACACACGTATACACACACACAGACTGTGGGAAAATAATTAAGATAGCCTAGTAGGGGACTGAGAAAAATCTGACCTCTTGGAGTACATTTGGCGTTTAGCTAATAAGCAAGACAGAAAAAAAATGTTACATGGTAAAAGCAGGATATCTATCCAGATAGGATAGAGTGATGGGTGGTTTTTTTTTTTCTTTTTCTCTATTATACTGAAGCACAAATACCTTTCACAAGTAGGCAATCAACTTTCCATGAACTTCATATTGTTGGAATAACAGGTTGAATACTTGATGAGACTCTGTGTAGTTGGAAGCTAAACCTGATCTGACATAAATCTCTTTTCAGCTGTATGAGAAAAGTCCCAGAGTGTATATTTACAGCATGTAATCTAGAGATTAGTCTAATAAATCTAAGATTAGGCCTGAAACGTCATACTGTCCCCTCAGGACAAAGAGAAGAAGATCCAGATCTCTGGATTATCTCTATCAGTTATCTCAATCATAACATCAAGGTTACTAAGTGTTCAAGGTATGTGTGTTTGTGTGTGTGAGTAATTCTGTCTAGGGGTCTTTAAAAAAGGTATTTAAAAAAAAAAGTCTGGAACAATGTGTCTCAAAGTCTCATTTGTTAAATAAAATTTCAAAGTGTTTAAATTCATTTTTGACTGTATTTTTAACTTTTTAACCCAAAAAATGTCAGGTGGTGCAACCAAATATTTGCAAATATATATTTTCCTACTATTTATTCTAAGTGAAAATTTTGGCAAGTGTTCCTGAGAGTGTCTACAGGGCCTAACACATAATAATATTGTGGTTGTGTTTTGTATTTACAATGATTTAAGATTATTACATTCTATCGTCCAGGTGCTTAATATCTTTAGCATCCAATTTTACATTTAAAGACAGAAAAAAAATTATTATACAAATATACAAATGCATGTGTTCAATACAATAGCTATGCACATCATAGTTTTCTAACCATTTGTACACTTTAACCAATTATTTATTGGTTTGAATGAAGATTTTTCCTGGTCGCACCACATGACGATTCAGTTGTGATACTAAACAACATTAGTCATGAACAGAAATATGCTGAATAATTGCATTCTTATTTCAAATCCAAAAAAGCTGTTTTAGTCGACAGTCTCTATTGAAGTAAAAATTGTTAATTTATTGACATTATCATGATCCAAGCATGCAGCAGGTCTTCCTGCCTTACACATTTGGTTGTGTTACAAAGAAAGGGCACAATCCAACAAATTGTCTGTAAGAAAGCCTGTGGGATTTTTGCATTTTACAATTACGCTGTAGATGGAGTTTAGTTAAGGGTCTAACTAGCGCATGCCTGTATCCTTTCTCCCTGGCAGTAAGTGACTTTTCTCATCTCGACAAAGGAAGTCAGCAACCTTCTCTTTTCTCTGAATGGCCTGTTTCTTTTCAATCCTTGATCTCTTCTCTGCAGTTGTAAAGTTTCCCTTTTCCTTCTTAGGCATTTTTTTCCCATTAATCTAACTATGGACTTTTGTAATTTCTCAGATTTTCTTTTGGCAGCTTCCATTTCTCTTTCATTTTGTGCATGTTATGGTGCAAGATTATTTTCTCTTTTTGCCCTTTCATGTTACTGCTTGCTACCCTCTGTGGTGTTGAGGATGCTCTGGGTTGTTTAAACTAACAATATTCCCCCAAACAGTGTTAAGAGGGTTTGGATGGAGCACTGCTGGGGACTTTGGGAACTGTATCCATTGACTTGGGTATGAAATTCAAGATTTTCCCCGTAGACCTTTCCCTTTCCCAGTACTTTCTCTGGGCTTACTTCCATTGTTGCGTCACTCCTGTTTTGTCACAGGGAAGCTAGAGCCAATCTCCGCTGACTTCATGCGAGAGGCAGGGAACACCCTGGACAGGCCTCCAATCTGTCGCAGGTCTAACTATAAAACATGAGAACTAAATCTGACATATTCCCCTTTAAAAATCTGAAAATAACAAAAGTAAAAATCTGTAAAAACTAACACCTACTAAATAAACTGTTATCCAGATTTGCAATCAAGTTTATCAAGATGCATTAACTTTCCTTGTTTTTTGCAAGATATGCTTCTCTTGCAGGCAGATCATTTATAATTTGCTCCCTGCATTACGCTGAGTTTTCTTTACTTCGCAGTAGCATCTTGACTTCTTACAAAATTATTTAAAATTATAAACAGGAAAAAGATCTGAAAGTGTATAACATCTTTCATTTAAAACTAATAAATATTTTAGAAATGTAATAGACAATCTATGAGCTTCAAATAACATTATTTATTGATTATAGTAACATTCCTTGCAGTTGCTCCACATGACTTACAGGTTGCAACACCTGACAATTGCAACAAATTTCACATTAAAGAGGCTTCTGCTTGGATGCCTATATGAGTTGTTGCCTTAGCTAGCAAGTTTATACATATAAGTTTTCAATAAAATAAAGTATTTTATTGTAAACTAACATTTTCCTAGTTTTACATTGGTTGTGCCACCTGACATGGAAAGTGTAAATGCCTTGTAAATGCAACTATGAGTTGAAAGTAGCTATTTTTATCAATACTTGAGAGAGATCTACAAGCCTTTTCACTCAGCCATAAATGTCACTTGGGGTCCTCTGGATGATGTAATATCCTGTTTACTGTTTTCAACTCTTCACTTCAGAAGTCCTATGTTTATGGTTGTGCCATCCAGACATTTGAGAACATACTAATTGCTGGACAACAGTTTTTCGGTCATCTCAACAACTTTAAAACTATTGGTATTATTAAAATTTGGTTTATTTGAAAGGTTTCATAAATAAAATCATGCCACAGTATTTTATTTTGAATTTATTATCATTAAAATGCCATTTTGAATACTTTCCTTAGTATGTTCATTTGTATGGATGGTTGCGCCACGTGAAATTTTAGGGGATTGGGATGACAAAATATAAAAGAATATATATTATTATAATGTACTGAAAATTTATTCAAATTAAATAGGGTTTATAGAATAAAATGATACATGTTGTGAATAGATTAGATTATTCTGAAAGAAAATAATACACTCGGACACAAAAATGCATGTCATGTTTTTGACCCCTGTCTGAGGTTATGGTGTGTGCGCAAGTCCAACATTCCCTCAAAATTGCTTCTCCTTCAATACTCTCCTCTTTGTGTGTGTGTGTGTGTGTGTGTGTGTGTGTGTGTGTGTGTGTGTGTGTGTGTGTGTGTGTTGTACACTGCTGATTATGCTCTTCTCTGTGGTGTTTACTTAAAGTGAATGAAGAAAACAGCTTTTCTTGTAATTCCCTATTAATAACAATCATCGCAACAACAACCAAGCCAAAATAAAGATCTGTTGCATTTGCTCACACATTGATGTGTATGAGCCTGATGGAGCTTATTCCTCAGCAAAATAAAAACATGCTTGTGAAGGAAGAGGAGAAGAAAGTGCAGAAGAGGAAGATGGTTCCAGAGAAAGAGGGAAAAGATATGAAAATATAAGAGGAGAAGATGGTTGTTATGGAAGTGGCTGATGCTCATGAAAAGCAGGATTGTGGAAAGAAGGGGATGATCAAGGTAGAAAAGGATAGCAAGGTTATCAAGCACTAGAAGATGAGTAGATAGGCGATGAGTAGAAAATGGATTGAAGAAAATTTTAAATCAAAGTGTAATAATAATAATAGTAGTAGTAGTAGTAGTAGTAGTAGTAGTAGTAATAATAATAATAATAATAATAATAATAATAATAATAACAATAATAATAATAATAATTTTGTTAAGTAAAACTAAAGCTACTCATTTCATGAGCTAAATTTCATCCCACATTCACCCTTCTATTATTTATTGTGGCTGAATATAATAGGCTTAGTCCTGTCTTACTTTTCCTTTCTTCTACCAGACTTCAGTATATTATGCAGAAACATGTGTTTGTTGCCTCCTTTAACAAACTGGACAAGCAGCAGAAAGCCACAGTTTCCCACATTAGCACAACATCTGGAGCCAAACATGTGGACTGTGGGCTGCCAATAGAGAGAAATTGACTGTGTAAACTCAAGGACGATCGATGTGCCATTTAATACATAAACAATTAAACAGTACTCATACAATCATTCAGAAATGTAATTTTCATTTTTTTTATCCACAATAATTTATATTCTACATGTGCCGTGTTCTTCTCTTAAATCCTTGAGTTGGCTAAATGTCTTGGACAAGAATGCTGCCATGAATGGGAGGAAATGCCTCAGAGAGACCCATGAGCCCAGACTACCACCACTAAATTAAAGTAAGAACAAAAATGGATGGTGTTTATGAGGATAAACCTTACAGCAATACTTAAGATTTTATAATAATAAAGTAAAGCAGTGTAATAAGTGTAATGTAAATATTGTTTCTCTGGATTTCCTCATAATAAATCTGCTATGGTGTTTTTGTCCAACGTTTTCCTCAAGGAACCGGTGTGGGCCTGGTGAATGGCAAGAGCCTGTGTGATCCATTTTGGAGCTCAACCTCAGAACTACATAGTGGTGCAAACCAAGGTGAAGCCACAATAGACTAATATATTGTACATGCTGAGAATGATGGTACATCATAATACTGAGTTTACTACTTAACAGCATTAAAAGTTCACTGACAAACTGAAAGATGCATCATCTCCCTTAATTTTATTTAGGTTTGTCTTTGCTGTGTCTTTTTTGGTCATCTGGCCTCAAACCTCAATACTATGTAGATTCTTTCCCTGATCCACTCAACTCATAGTAACTATCATACAAACTAAAGGGACAAACAGACCCATCCATCCATTATCTATACCGCTTTATCCGCCTGGGTCGCGGGGAAGCTGGAGCCAATCCCAGCATCTTCGGCTGAGAGGCGGGGTACACCCTGGGCAGGTCGCCAGT
>JAQQZR010000018.1:9689881-9710929 GCA_030068235.1 Notoglanidium macrostoma | reverse complement strand
AGTATGTCTTAATGCAGAATTATTATTAGGTCTTTGATCCCATCTGTGTTGTTACGTCATTCAGTATAAAATGGTTTCTATTTAAAACGTAATCCTTTTCCCCAAATAGAAGCACTGACTCTGTCGCAGTAGCATTACTTTTCCATACTTGGAAATTAAAGCCACCTGGTCTGTACATTTAATTGATAGATTAAGTAGGCCATGTATTTTTAATTGACATGGATATGGAAATAAAATGGATTGTACTTCAGCACCAGCCACACACAGTGGGTAAATCCATTGCTTCTTGATGTAGGTCTCCATGCTTGCTCTCCCAAACCTTGAGGCTTGCTGTCTGCAATCTTTAAAATGTTTAGAAACTGGGAAATCAATGCAAGCATGAGCATCATGACTGAGCTTAATTTAATCCCAGAGTCAGGGGATTATTTTCAGCATTTATCAGGATGATGGCCTGCAGACAGGGCTTCCACACACACATACAGTATACACACACACACAGATTGTACTATACACCATCAGATGTGCGAAGACAGCTGGTGGTGTGGCATTCGCACTGAGGATGGCCGCTTACTGAGCATGAACTGAAGAGAGAGTAGAAAAGTAGGAGTTACTTTCCACCTTTTCCTCAGAGTTTATTATTTTTAATTTTTAATTTATTATTACTCCTGAATTGATGTAAATTGGGAAGAACAGAGAAAGAGAGAGAGAGAGAAAGAAATGTGGCAGAACATGAGCGAACGGTGAGAATAAGATGGAGATGGAGAGAGAACAGAGAGAGGGAGAGGAGAGAAAGAGAGAAAGAGAGAGAGAACAGGAGATTGCTCCTGAGTGATGGCTGGGGAAAGGAGGCCTGACAAACTACACAAAAGTGCTGTTAAAGGCTATGCTGTGGATTCCAACACTGTCTCATTGCATATCTACTGGCTTTCTCAAACCACACACACACACACACACACACACACACACACACATACTTACTCTCTGACATACACATGCTCCCTTACCAAAATAGAGAGGAGTGGAAACTGCTCCCTCCCTGATGAAAGGGTCCCTGTGATCACTAGGACAACAAAGGGTCCAGCCGTCTGTGTTTGGAAGAGATTCCGCTTTCTTCTTTCCTTCCCACTCCTCCATCTACTCTTCTTTCCTCTATGATTTCTCTCTCTCTCTCTCTCTCTCTCTCTCTCTCTCTCTCTCTCTCTCTCTCTCTCTCTCTCTCCATCTTCCTCCTTTCCACTCTCTCTATCTCTCCTTGCCCGATGCCACTCTCCGGCAGGGCCTGCACGGCTCTTTGTTAGGCTGCTGATACAATCAGGGCAACGGAATTAAAAATCAGCGAGCGTCCTTGTCGAAGGCACCCAGGATGGTGCACTTTGATGTCTCCTCACACATTTGAAATTCATATGTTGTCACACTTCATTTTATTTTACTGTGTTTTTTCCATTCTTGGATTGTGATTGCAGTCATGTACTATTTAAGAACACAGATTGAAGACATTGTGGAAAAGGTCTTCACCTATGCTTTTCATTAATTCTCTACATTTGTACATCATTAGGTGGGAGGGCAGAAATAATACATCATTTAATTTGCCTTTGATTGGAGGTGGCCTGGTGGGGCTGTTGGGTTTTGCAGAGATCAGAGACATTGGGAAAGATCAGAGAGGGAAGAGGAACGAAAATCTTATAGTCATGTACAGAAGTCAGTCAAATCAGAAGGAAAAGTTACTGATACACATGCACCATCTATTTGTATGCACAGTCTGGAAAAACAAACCAGTTGAAATTAACTCAAATCCTCTTGTTTTGCTAACATTTTAAACTAAAGTGTGAACCCCCTATAAAATTTAATTCATGCACTGAGTAAAATCAGATTTGTCCAGCCAGACTTCAAAAGCATGTGGCTTAATTAGTCGCATGTTATAATTTACATCATGCCCTTTTTTTCTGGACTGTTCCTTAGAAAACAAGAAAGATGCATCCGCTAGCCTCAGTGACCTCCCCAGACAGATACAGATGGACCTGAGGTTGGGGCTGGGTGGGTTTTTGGGGGGAGGGTTGAACGTCCCAACAGCCCCATAACCCCATCCCTGCCATCAATCTCCTGATGTGAGCCCCTCTCCTCTTGATCCTAACTCCCCCAGGTGATGGCAGTGTACCCCTCCACACACACACACACACACACACACACACACACACACACACACACACACACACATACACACCCATATGCACAGGACAGTAATCTTTTTTTCTCCCACAAACAAAAGTTGCTTTTATTTCTTTTCTTTTTTTTTGCAAAAACTCTTTTTTCATTATGGGGGCCAGCCAAGTATATTCCTATCATCTTGGGAACATTCAGTTCCCACAAAGCCACACAGTTCTTGCATACATTCACACAAAAAAACAATGTCTCATTAACAGCCTAAGGTTAACGGCCTATAAATAATCACTGTACTGTAATTAGTGTGTTTTATCTATTATAAGTCTTTGAAACTTCTTGCATCACCCAGATGCAGAAACTAGAGTCTGTGTAAATTTGTATACATTTCAACAACCCTTTGATTTGTTTTCCTAATTATTAATACATTATTTTATAATTAATAGCAAATTATTGTCTCTTCCTGTTTTTTTTTTTTTTTTACGTTCTCAGTTGCAGATTAAGACACTCTTGATGTGATATTTCTATGTGTTAACCGAATGTGTTCTTACAATAACATTACCTGTGCATGTTAAATGGCTATGCTATCCATTGGTAAAGAAAGGAAGATGCCTCTTTCAAATACTTTTGTGTTTGCGTCCTGCCGGTAATGTGAAAACGTTTTCCTGTTTAACAAGCATGCCTTAGCACAGTGCATATGACATTCAAGATAGGACACAGTGACCTCTTCTATGAAAAAAGCAACTGTGTGTATATTGAAGGAATCCCCCTACAGCTGTGCAGACACAATAGATGCCCTGAAGTATAAAACAGTGACATTGCAGGCCTGTCGGCACCTGCACAGAGAGAGAGAGAGAGAGAGAGAGAGAGAGAGAGAGAGAGGGTGTTTAGGTTCAACACACATACATTTCACAAAGCATGGCCCTGTCATTTTAACAGGATGGTATTCATTGACAGCTGGAGTTAAGAAGGAGTTAAATGCTGCACTAAACATACAGTGTGTGTGTGTATGTGTGTGTGTGTGTGCGTGTGTGTGAGTGAGTTAGGACTTGTTGACAGCCAGCACTGCCATATACCTGAGCTCAGGAGATGAGATGCAGCTGTGTTCAGCTACAGTCCATTCTCCAAAATGTGTGTGTGTGTGTGTGTGTGTACTCATGTGTTTTGGTCTGGGCATGTTGCATTCATTTGTTATTTGTTAAGAATTTGTTTAAAACAAGCCAAGTTTTAGGGTTTAGTAAAATAAATGACAAAAAGCTCCCATATTTCTCCTTTGTTTGTTTTTCCTCATTTCAAATTGAATGTTAAATGACATGGATGTGTATCAGCAGTGAGCAGGCACCCTACTACAGTAGCAAGAAGGGTAGATTAAAGATTTTCATTATTACTTGATGTACTATTGATATGGATCACTAAATGCTATTGCAAAAATTACAAAGAATGACTGTAAAGGAGAACAACATGGCTGCTTAAAAAAATCAGCAGGTGCTACCATTTAAAAATGTTTTAATGACGCAGAATTTATTTCTGCATATGTTGATCCTAATTTTCTCTCACCTTTTATGAAAACAGAGTACAGTTCTTAACCAGAGTACACTTTTCTAACCAGAGAATAGCCTGTAGAATCACCTTACTTGGACTTACAGGTCAGCTCACACTGAAATGTAGTCATACTGCAGTGGGCATTTTTCATATTTGGATTCATGAATATTTCATTTCTAGATTTTGTATGGTGAAACAAACAGAACCAGATCGATATTAAATAAAAAATATATATATTTGTATGAAAAAAAAAATCTAATTTTAAACAAACAGACAACATTGTTCACCCATTTATATTTCAAATAATAATAAAAAAGAATGAATGCAACATAGACAGACCCAGTTCTCTCTGCTGTTTGGTTATGTCAATGGTATGCTTTCTTTACACTCATGATGCTTGTCAGCCTATAATTTAGAGCTGAGCTTGTCCAGACAAGCATGTGTGTGTTCATCATCCCAGAGCTCCTTGTGTTCTTTGCTATATTTTGGGGACCAAAAGTCTGCGACCACATTAAAAATCTTTTTCCATTTAAAATAAACAGAAATGAACAAAAGGTTCTAGAATGTTTAAATAGTTCAAAAACAGGAAGCTAATGTTCAATATTTTGAACATTCAAAATTCTGCACTATTTCTAGGTCCTTACTTAAATGTAGGCAAATGTGTTAATTGGCTACGGTAACTGCTTTGTACAAAAAGTCAGATTTTCCTCATACCTAATCTGTTCTACTGAAGCATGTGTTCAGACGACATGCTGAATGCTTTGATCTAAAATGGATCGTACGTCCATGCCAGCTCGACTGCACACTGTCATTAAAGCAAAAAAGGGATGTATGAAATAGTGCTGTTGTTCTGAGGATCATGGGAAATGGAGTTTGTGTGTTTGACTGAAGCAGACAGTGACATGACAACTGCTGTCTGGTTCTTGGTATGGGAGGGCATAATGCATTAGCATTCTGAACCACTCCTGAAAATAACAGCACACTAAGGACGTCTTATGACTGAAATGGATGAAATGGAAACTGTAGAATATGGCATGTTACTTATAACCCCAATTCCAAAAAAAGTTGGGATGGTGCACAAAACATAAATAGAAACAGAATGTTGATAAATGTTGTTCTTAAACTTTTGGTCTATTTGCCAATGCTCATTTTCACAAAGTAGTGAACCTCTCCCCATCCTTCCTTGTGAATGACTGGGTGTTTCGAGGAAGTCCATTTCATACCCAATCATGATTCTGTCACCTGTTACCAATTACCTGTATAATGTTCCAGAAAGGGTTTTTTTCTTTAGCATTCTCCAACCTTCCCAGTATTTTTTTGTTGCACTGTTAGAACTCTTTTGGAACGTGTTGCAGGCATCAATTTCAAAATGTGTGTATATTTACAAAAAACTATAAAGTTGATCAGTTTGGACATCTTGTCTTTGTATTGCATTCAATTGAATATAGATTGAAAAGGATTTGCAAATCATTGCATTCTGTTTTTATTTACATTTTTCATTTAACTTTTTTGGAATCAGGGTTGTACATTGTACTAGTAAGACAGCTGATTTCTTTTATATATATAAAACATAAATTCATCAAACATATCCGGTGCCTTTCTCTTAATATATTTTCATTTATTCACTTGGCAGACTACAGAACACGATTTGTTCAGACAAATCAGATCATCTTGGTGTAACATATACCTGAGTGGCAAGATACAAGAATGTAAAGTGTTTATTGGGAGAAATCCAGAAAAGTCACAGTTCATAGTATGAGTCAGTGCACAGGCACGCAGGATTAAACCAGGAAACTATTATAACTATTATACAGGCGCATGCATAAATACCTGGAATAAGAAAATAAAGTTCGGACTATTGACAGGAATGCACGATAAGACTCCGCAGCAAACAAGTTGACACACAGGATGTGTATACACCAGCTAATGAGGTGAAACAAGGCTCAGGTGGAAATGATTAGGAATTCCGGCCAATCACAAGACCTGGGTGGAGAGAAGTTCAAAACACAAACCAAATAAACCAAAGCCACGTGGATATTGTTGCTACGGGAACCATAACATTGGTTGTGACAAGATGAAATACAAATGAAGTCATAAGAAAAAAGTATGCTGTGAACGCTAACACTGCAACAAACTTTACCTTTTTTGACATTTACTATGAATAAACTTGCATATAGTTATGAATTTGCAAATCCAGGGACTTGCCTATATAAGGCAATTTAAAATGTAAGAAAGTGCCTAAAAACAGTAAATGAATGTGCAGAGAAATAAAAAAAATTCTGGTCTAGATATTTTCTGAAGAGTTACTGTAGGACTGGAGAATTAAAAAAAACTGGAGAAATGAAGCCATGAAGACTGGCAGAAGATGTACATTCCACCACTGAGGAGCCGGGATACTAATGCATACAGATCTACAATGGTTAAACTTAAAGCAAAGCATTTTGGAGTTTAAAGAAACTGTTCAGGTGTCTTATTGTTAGCTTCACTTATATTATTGCTCATATAAAAACCCATGAAATACCATCCTCTAGAATTATTGAAAGCTCTAGAGGTCAATAAGTGTCACAGCTTTTTTTCAAATATATTTTATAGGGTGTGGAAAAGACAGAGTGAAATAAAGGAGGCTTATTCTGGACATCCCCATTAGGCCAGGATAAGCCAAGCTAAAACTCAGACGTGACTGTGGTAAAGCATACTGGCATGGATAAATAATAAGAGAAAGACTAACTTGAATGTTTGTGGGAGAGAAAGAGCCAGAATGTGACACAGCAAACGAGCATACTGACAGAAACTGAGTTAATTAAAAATGATGCCTTTCCATTCTTTTATCAAGCCTGCTATGGCGAGAGACAACAAGTGAGAGAAAAGAAGAAGAAGAAGAAGAAGAAGAAGATGGCAAGGGGAGGATAGGAGAAAGGGAAAAGGGGGAAGAGTGGAGAAGAGATGAAGGCAGGGGATATACAGGGAGGGAACAGCAGAGAGAGAGAGAGAATGATAACAAAGCAGTACAATGAGTGCTTTGTGGCAAAGGGCAAGAGTTAGATGATGTAACCTTTTTCAGCTTCTTAAAAACATGAGCACACAGACACATGCTTACACCTACCTGCTGTTTGTAGGACACAAACGTCAGATGTTTTGATGAACCTTTTACTCATATTAAGTCTAGCTGGTACTGATAAACAGTATGTCCTGACATGTCCTGACCTGCCCTGTTTATGTCATTGACTGAGTCATATAAAAAAAGGAAGGAAGAAAGAAAGAAAGAACCATGTAATACTCTATGTGTAAAAGGTATTCATTTTAAGGAAGACAAAATATTTTAAATTGTACAATCGTCATATATCAAAATCACAGATAGTGATCCATATTGTAATTATTTGTTTGTTTTCTTAACAAAGGTCACATGTTCGCTTTTTCATATTTATAAGGCCATTTCTTATTTTGCTGTTATGAAACCCATTTTGATATTTAACCCATGTACAGAGCAGTGCCATTTTTCACGTCTCACAACACAGATGCACATGCTCAGAGCCAAAGAGTCAATAGTTTACAACCCGTTTACTCTATTTACTAATGTTTGGCTAACATTTGGCTAATGTGTATCTATGACATATGGCTTCTTACTGAAGGTAAGTATTTACTAAGTAAATTTAACAAGTTCATATATAATCAAGGCAAATGTTCTATGGACAGGATGTTCTGTGCTTGCTAATAATAATCTAAGCTACTCATATAGCTAAAAACTCTGTCATACATACTGTAGGTACAAAGGATATAAAGAAACTCTACACACCCCTGTTAAAATGGTAGGCTTTTGTGAAGTAAAGAAATGTTTAATTTAATGTTAATCATGTTAGAACCTATTCCACTGTCAATGTGAAATTACAGCGTATAAAACATTTTAGTGAACAATAGAAAATGCAAAAAAAAGTTACAATGACATATAAACCAGGAGAAGGATATAACAGAATTTCCAAAAACACCAAATGTACCATGGAACACCATGAAGGCCATCAGCAACAAGTGGAGAAAATGGAGCACCACAGTGACATTACCAAGAACAGGACGTCCTTCAAAAATTTACAAAAGAACAAAACAAAAAATTACCCGGGAGACTGCCAAGACACATACAACAACATTAACGGAGCTGCAGGAACATCTGACAAGTAATGATTACTGTCTGCACATGATAATCTCATGTCTGGGTATGGAGTAGGGTGGCTTAACAGTAGTCCTATCTAAAAAATAAAAAAATTAAAAAATCCAAGCCCAACTAAATCACCCCAAAACATGGCAAAATGTATTATATTCTGATGAGAACAATTCCAAAATAAAAATAATTCCAAAAATCAGTAATTCCATAATTTCAATATATATATGTTTGGCACAAAAAAGCACATCCCAAGGTGAAGCATGGTGGTGGCAGCATCATACTTCATGGTTACTTTTCTCCAGCCAGAAGGTGGAGGGAAGCATGAATATCTACAAATATCAGTGGATTTTAGTGCAAAACATTCAGGCATCTGCTTGTAAGCTGAAGATGAAAAGGAATTTCACTCTTCAATACCACAGTGACCCAAATCACAAAAGGAATGGCTTAACCAAAAGAAGATCAATGGTTTTAAATAGTCAGAGCCCAGATCTGAATCCAGCTAAAAATCCGAGGGCTGATCTAAAGCACAGGAAATGCCCTCGCAATCTGATGGCTCTAGAATATTTTTGGAAGAAAAAGTAGGAAACTATTGCTAAGTCAAGATGTGACATGCCGATACACTCTTACACAAAAAGACTGAATCATGTAATAAATTAAAAGATACGTTATCCATGTATACACTTATAGAACTAAGTAATTGTATGCTTTTTCTTCCCCGCCTAAAACATTTCTGATCATTTCTTTTTCTAAAACAGACTAATGAATAAAGTTGTGATAGCTCAGAGGTTAATATTCCAAGTGGCACAAAGGTTGTGACATCAAATCTATGGATGACCATTCTTCTGTCTTGGAGTATGTCTCTTTATAATATACTCTATCATTTATACTACACTATACTTTAATGTCTGTATACTTATATTAGATTCTTTCTTCCTCCTTACCTTACCAAAAATGCCTGCCATATTTGAATACATGTATATTAAATATGTATGTATTTGTATGGCATCTTGGGAAAACTTTTCACATGGTTAAAAGCAAGATCTGATTTTTCCCTGAAGTAAAATGTGTGTTTCTTATCATATGAACATGCCTCATCACATGCTGACGTTCAATACAACAATTCAGTTGCATGTGTGATATTGCTTTAGTACAAGAAATAAATTCTAGACACTGTATAGCAAAATATTTTGTTTGTTTTTGCCCGGTCAATGAAAATAGTTCCCAAAGACATCACAGCTGGATTGAGCTTTGCATGTTGTCATGCAGCGCACAGACTGACAAGTGGAGTGCTCCAAACAGTGAAGTGTTGTATGCTGTGTACCAGTCCTATTATACTAAATCAGTGTACTAGAACTAACTGTTGTAAAATCTTCTGTATCAGCATGACTGATATTCCTGACTGTAACATGAATGATAGGTTTATATTATCATTTTTATCGTGTCGGCTCATTCAGATGATGGATGCTCTACTTAATCTAAGAACGCAGAAGAACGATTTTTTTAATGTGTTGTTGTTTAACAAAGACAAATGTCTAAGCATTGATGTTGTGATATTTTCTTCTGCTTATGTTTTAACCCAGATGTGGAGTCCTCAATTACCCAGTTGCCGGCTCAGTATTTTCACAGCCAGACTTATCTTCTTAATCTGATTTAACGTTATTTTAAGATGACGAACAATCACAAGTAAAGACCCTGTAAACTTTAACAACACTTTATCAGAGAATAAACTCTTTGAGGGAAAACATGTAATCACTGTGATCAGAACATCATCCACATCAGGAAGCATTAAGCGAGTTCAGAAAGTCTGATTTTCAGAATCTGATTTTATCATAATGTTTTATCAAAAATGTTTGCCAGAATTCAGCTACATTCACATTCAATTTTTCCTATGATGAGACCTGTTTGCTGTTGGCTTTAATCTGACGTATTGAGTGGGTAAAAACTCTAAAATCAGAATGAATGAAAAGGATACTAAACTCTAAGTGTACCACAATGTGAGCTCAATGTTAAAAAAATAATAATAATTTTCCGCTGTCAATTTAACGAAAATATTTTCACAAGCATGCTTAAAACATAACACTGCCAAAGTGCTTTGTTGAGCATGTTTTTTTCAGTGAGCATAGAGGAAGTAAAAGACACTTCATAAGCCTCAAATTTACATCTTGAGAAGTTTAACCTGATTTTGAAGAGTTTAAATTGGTCCAGAGTTCAGTGTTGGATCACCTCTTGAGAGGCTGATGAGCTAATTTCCTCATGATGAATCCAGAGAAAAATACAAAAGTCTGCAGTACTGTGGCTGGGTGGTATGAAGATATAATGTCTGTATTGTAATAAACAATGTCTCAGTACAGATTTATGCAATATCACAGGTATTTTGATGCAAACTCAATACTTTGGTAGAACCACCTTTTGCTGCAGTTACAGCTGCAAGTCTGTTGGAGTATTTCTCTATAAGCTTAGCACATCTAGCAACTGGGATTTTTGTACATTCTTTAAGGAAAAGTTGCTCCAGCTCCTTCAAGTTAGATTTTCAATTGGACTGAGGTCTCAGTTTTGACTAGGCCATTCCAAGACACTCCAATGCAGCTGTGGCAGTATGTTAAGGGTCATTGTCCTGCTGGAAGGTCCATCTCAGACACAAATCCCTGGCAGACTAAAACAGGTTTTCCTCAAGAATTGCCTTGTGTTTAGTGGCATCCATATTTTCTTCAATCATGCTTCACTGTTGGAATGATGTTCTTGATGGGTTGATGAATGATGGGTTTTCATGACACATATCGTTTCGCATGATGGCCAAAAAGTTCAGTCTTTGTCTCATCTGACCAGATAACCTTATTCCATGGGTTTGGCGAGTCTGCCATATGCTGTTTGACGATCTCCAAATGTGCTTTCTTATTTTTTTTTCCTAGCCACTCTCCCATAAAGTCCCACGCTGTGGAGTCTATGTGTATGGTCAGTTTGTATGAAAGTATGGACAGGTACTCCCATTTCTGCTGTGGAGCTACTTCAGTGATGTCTTTAACGTCTTTATTGAATCTCTGATTAATGCCCTCCTTTCCTAGTCTGAGAGTTTTGATGGGTGGCCTTCTCTGGTCAGGATTTTAGAAGTGCCATATTCCTTCTATTTTGTTACAATGGATATAATGGTGCTCCATGAGATATTCAAAGTTTGGGATATTTTTTTTAAATAATTCAACCATGATCCCCACTCCTCCATTTGTTAGAGGTTGGGGGTGAATACTTTTGCAAGGCACTGTATATAACCCCCCCCAATTATGTATGTGTGTGTTTGGATTTAAAATGAAATGAAAATTATCTAGTGATAGTGTCATTTTAGCCAAGGCCAGTTATATAGAGAGCATTTTTGTAAGTTCTGGCACACTGTATTTCTGTAGGGTTGCATAAATCACACTAAAGGACTTAATGTCAAATGTATGCAGTTCAGCCTGTGTTGTCAAAGTCTATTATTAGTACATAATTAGCACATGTAAGGACAAGGTCATGGACTTGGCCTGCCACCACGAGGAAATATCTAATGGCTTATTAAAGGACTGTTGGTAATAAATAAAAAGCTGCAACATTTCCACAAGGGGAAAGTGTGAAAGAGAATAGACACATCTGGAGAAAAGAGGTCAAATGGATTTTTTTTGCTAATAAAGAAAAGACACTGAATTGAAAATGGAGAAAAAAAAGGGGGGGGGGGGAGTGAGAGAATTAGACAGAGAGAGAGACAGGAGAAAGGGTCGCTGTTAGCCCACAGGTTGCAAATGACCATAGAAGAGATGACCGTTTTTCACTTTTCATCTTATGAAAAGTTCTTTTGAGCATGGATGTGAAAGAGGGATTACAGAGAGGGGAAGGGGAAGAAAGAGCCTTGCATTCCTTTTCCACACCTCGTGCATTCATCTATCACCCTTACCATCTATTCACCCTCTCTCTCTCGCACAGGGGTGTCCATATGAGCTTTCACAAAAGGGCATGCCTGCCACACTTTTCTTCTTGAGTTTTGCCTTTTCTTTCTTTTCAGTAACTTCCCCCTTTCCTACCTGTAACAGTGTGGCTAAAGCTCATTTGAAGCAGATGCTAGTCAGTCCTGCTTAGTCAAGTCCTAACAACACCAAACAGAAAGTGAAAACTTGAAATTTCTGAACAAGACCAGAAACAAAACAGAACAATTTTTCAGCTGGCTTTGACAACTGGAGCACTCACACAGACAGACCTGGGAGCTGTGATGCCCAAACACTTCCTGCTGCTTCACTGTGCTCTCTGTATCAAATAATGACGTACACTGATTTGCCGCATTACTAGGAACACCTTTACACCTGATAATCCTTGAAATTATTGCATGATCCAGTCATGTAGCAGCAGGGCAACATTTTGTCTTTACCAAATATTCAGTGTTGGGGTGCCAATACTAAGAAACACTAAAACCAGTCATTTTCAAAAAACAAATTGTATTACTTAAGAAAAAAAAAAATTTTTTAAACTAGAAGGGCACTCAGCGAGTGCAGACCTCCACCAAGAACAAAAGTTGCCTCTTCTGTGATATGCAAAGACGCAGCTATAGCCATTTTATAGGTCTGAATATATTTTCAGTGTTGTTGTCATATTTCCACATTGGCTATGTTTTGTCTCAACTGAACTTTACTACCATCAAGTGGTAGTGGGCCAGTGGTGTAGTGGTTAGTACTGTTACCTCACAGCAAGAAGGTCTGAGTTTGATCCCTGGGTTGATTGAGCATGGTTTTCTGTATGGAGTTTGCATGCTCTCCCTGTGCATGTGTGGGTTTCCTCAGGGTACTCTGGTTTTCTCCCATAGTCCAAAGAGATGAGTGAATGAGGTTGATTGGCTCCTCCTAATTACCCACAGGTGTGAATGATCACAGGGTGCAAGACTGGAGACCTTGCTTGCGGTTGTAACAGGCCACGCCTTCTGTGAATCAACAAACTCAGTATGTGAGTTGGACGATAAGTGGTCAGCTGGGCTAACAGAGTTTTTGGATACAAGTGGGTTTTAAGATGTGTGGAATTGTTGATCTAGTTCAAAATTTAATGGTTTCATCCTTGGCCCATGCCACCAAGTTTCATGGAACTCAGTTTGGTTGGTTTTGCACAATCCTGCTTACAGGCCAACAGACAAACAAACCACAATTAAAACATTGCAAAGGTAAAGAGAGACTATGTAAAACACATTGATTCCTTCACTCTTAAAGAGAAACATTTATAATGAATTAATTATCCATAAAATAATATGCTGGAAAATTTGAGCCCTTTCTTCTCCATGAATGTGTGTGTGTGTGTGTGTGTGTGTGTACTGTTCTATGGCTTACAGTGCAGATGAAGTCACTCCTCTCTCATAGCATAGCAGCAGACACACACACAAACATGGGTATTTGTTGAGTTAAGGGCAAAACAGTTTGGATGCGTCTGGTGCAGGAAGTTGAAAGACTAACAGGGTACTTCAGGGTACTTGTAAAGAGAACGAAAGAAAAGTTGCTTTGATGGCTTTGATCAAAAATCTATGTGTGGGTGTGTGGCTGTAGGGGAAACACTTGAAAGTTTCCACCTCAGGTATCTTCAATGCATCTTGGGTCTCTCTCTCTCTATCTCTCTTTCTCTCTCACTCTATCACACACACGCATACACAAACACACCAACTTTTAGTCCTTGCAAACACATCTGTGCTCTGTGATTCTTGCTATAATCCATGCTGGTACAAGTGATCCTGTCTGGCCACCATTCACTACTGCACCCTGCTCTGCCCCTACTACATACACGGCACGTCCATCCATCCATCCATCATCCATCCTTTCAGCATCTCTCATCTGTTGTCCATCAGTCATTCATCACTATTTCCTTCCACACTTTGAGCCTCTTCTTTTCCCAGAACATTTGTGAGTGTGTGTGTGTGTGTGTAGGCGTATGCTGTGTTTTTGAGACAGAAGCATCTCTCTCTCTCTCTCTCTGTCTGTCTTTCATTGGCTATGTTTTCCTGGACTTAAAGCTCATAATTCTCACAAATATGTGTTCGAAATCTGTGAATTTTGCTGTTGGCAGTTGATTTTCACACATTGACATCATTTGTTGAAAATGTTCTGATAAAGATTTGCTTTATCAGAAAAAGGTGTTTGACACATTTCCATGTTGTTTGGCTGACCTGAGTCTTTGACAAAGACACAACAGATGATATATAGACAGCTTAGTGATGATGGCAAATTTATCGCTCTGCACTTAATTGCTGGCAGACTAGACATGTAACCAAAAACTATACATTATTCAAAGGAATACAAACACAGATAAGAATAGAAGCTAGATTTGGCATCTGGTTGAGATTAGAGGTGTGCCCACAGAAAACAAAACATTTGCATGGGAACAAGGTTTTTACTTTCATTCAATTGTGAATGATCACTCAGACTTAACTAGAGCTCAAAGGCCATGGTCAGTAAAATGAACACATGGTGGTGCCGGGTCTGGGTCATGGTGGTTAAAACTACTACTACTTAGACTACTAGTGTGTTTATGTTTTGGGTAATATAGCTAAATTGATTAGAATAACTAATTGATTAGAAAATACCATGGGTCATTATAAACAAAAATAATAACCCAATTGCACACTTCCGGTATTAAGACCAATTATGAACTGATGTAGCTAAGGTTGAGGAACTGCCCAAGCCACAGCATTTCTACACCTGCTTTCTTCCAGTGTTTCAGGCGCATGGGATCATTTATAAAAGAAAGGAAGAGAAAAGAACTTCTGGTTTACACCACATGCACTTTGGGTTGAAATCCCAAATTTGAATTAGTACAACGTCTAGGTTCCTCCTCCTCTCTCTCCGCTGCGTTCCAGCCCTGCCTTCAAACTACCCCCCCACCCTCCCATAGAAGAGGCTGCCATGCGCATGCAGACTAGCAACCATGGCAACTGAAGAGGCCAGGTAAACAGCATGGAGCACAAATACAAACAGCAGGCTTACAGACTGCATATGAAGAAGGTGCACCAAGCATAAGTTCCAAAAAGCCACAGTGATTCTCACTGGATTATTTTGCCATTTCACCTTATGAAAGCTGCTACAGCTGTCGAGGCTAGACATCACTGCTGTGAAATGTCAACGTTGCAGGCCAACAAGCATGCAGAAATTTTTTTTTTGACATGGAAAGTAATCCACAGCAATATCTATTTGGCAAAAGAGCTCACACACTTATTTCGGTGCTTAGATGATTGTTTTATAACAGAAACTGCCATGACTAATGCTATATAAGCAGTAAACCACTTAGAACATAATGGATAACCTACTGCATCTTTAAACGTATAGAAATACGAATACAGATAGTCAAATGACTTTATACCCCTAATGCAGACACTAGCAAGCATGATAACATACTACTAGAAAGTCGTCTTTTCATGCTTTCAATCACACAAAACTGCACTTTTCTGCTGTGACTATGTGTTTGTGTGTATGTGCACTGTTTTTGCTCTTCACCATATTAGTGGCTTTGGTTACAACTTTTAGTTTCTGTTTTAGCCCAGGCATCATATGTGCCCTTTCCCAAAATATCTGATGGTGTCAGCATTTGTCTAGACACCTAAATAATGGATCTAGCACTGTGTGTATATGTGTGTGTGTGTGTGTGTGTGTGTGTGTGGGTTAGAGCCTTTTTACATGTAGAAGATTTTCTGTTTATCTATGCACTTTTTTTTCTGAAATGGGTCAGCTGGTGTACAAGCACAGACACACACACACAAGCAGATTGTAGATATAGGGCAGTGCAATTTAGTGCATCTGCGTCACACATGTTTTGTTTGTTAGCCGCGTGGGACGAGATTTAACACAGATTGAGGACTTCCCCTTTCATTCTGAAATTGTTAGAACATTTTGTGTCTGTGACATTAAGATTAGCTTAAACATTGTTAGATTAGATTTTGAGATAATGTTGGCTCCGGGAATTTAACCTGACACACCTCACAAATTCATGAAACTGTTAACCAGCAGTGAAATAAGCAGGACGGGTGTGACGGTTAGTCAAACTCGGGAATATGGAAATAAAGATCTACTCACATTTGATTTGTATGAAATGCACCCTGTTGAGGAATTTTGCATATGCAAGTTTGATTTTGTATATGCAAATATGTGTTTTCGGAGCCCTTTACTATTACTGTGAGATTATTACACTTTTATGTGGAGTGAACTAGAACTATGAAGTATTATAAGACCAAGCCCAGCTCAGCTTTATCTCCTGATGAGCAGCTTTATCCCTTCAGCTAATGCCGCTCTCTCTTGTCATCCTTTAATAAAGTTTTCTGCACAGATCAATTCTTGGATGCTCAATTATTAGTGTGAGTGTCTGAATATGACACCGCTGTCTAAGTCAGCATAAACTAAGCGCTACCTGATAGTTTAATTGTTGCTAATATCTTCAGGATTTCTAAATGGAAATCAATCAGTAGCGGATATGTCCTGTACATGACAGACAGCCGAGACAGCGATACAGAGGAGCGAGACAGCTCAGACACGGCAGTGTTATATATACTAGTTTATACATGTGGCACACACACAGAAACATGTTTGTTTTTATGTCTTTGTGGGGACCTCCCATTAATTTCTCTAACCCTAATTATGGCAACGCAAATCATTACCCAGCCCAAATCTTAACCGTAAGTAACCAAATAAAATTCAAGACTTTTGGTTGTTTTAGTTTTTTGATCGTATTCACAGATTTTTGTAAAATTGAGTTCATCCTTGTGGGGACTGAAAAATTTTGTCCCCACAATGTAATATAAATATGGTAACTCTCTCACACACACACACACACATCCGTCTTACAATACCTTCCATTGACATAATGATAAATACAGCTGATTAATGCTTTGCCTGCACCTAAACCTAACCCTAACCCTAACCTTAACCTCATTAATGAAAAGGAAACCTTTTGGCTCATTCATTTATAGAAATGTGGCGTAGTTTTCCAAGCAAGACTGGTAATTTCAGAATACTCGAAAGGATTTAAGGCAAAATTGGATAATTTTAAGGGTAACCTTTTTTTTAAGGAAGTGCTGTAGTTTTAAATGAAGCTATTAGAAAAATGGGAGAGATTTAAACGATACCATTCTAAGAAAAGTGCCACTGTTTTTATAGGTAGTCTTTAAGGAAGTAAGTAGGGTTGTTTTATAGGTAGTGTTTAAGGAGGTGAGTTGCTTCAGAGGTCATCCAGTACAGGACCAGATGTCTGAGTCTGGCAGACTGTAGGAAACTATTTATAAAACCCATATCAGGTTACGGAAGTGCAGGGTCACCACTGCTTGTCGTGTGCGTGGCTACTTGCTTTGGAGTTTAACAGGAAGTGCTCAACCTACAACACTGCTGCTTGATGTTGTCAGCTGTTTTCATCTGTGAACACTCTTCCAGTTCTTCTAAACTCCACCCTAACTGCCTTCCCAGCAGCCAGACACCCACATATACACTCAGCGATGGCCAATAAAAAAAAATCCACAGGCTTTAACCCATTTCCTTGAGCTTCAACCAATGCAGTCAGTTGTTCAGTCTCAGTCCGGGCTCTACATCATTAGCAGTTTGTCGTGCGCAGATGCAGCCGCATACCTGACCAGACAAATCAACATATTTACAGCAAGATTGCCCCAAGCTGTGAACGTGTGTGTGTACGGTTATCTGTACAGCAATAAAGCACTTTCTGAACATGAAGGAATCTAACACTTGTAGCTGTCATCTTGTCTCATGGCCTCATATTAAATGACTTGCTTCATCAAGCACAAGAGGTTTTATTCAGAGCTGTTTTTTTTTTTTGTTTTTTTTTAAATCGTCTGTAGTCGCAGGTGCTATTTGTATAGTTTTAAAAGGAAATGAGCTGTAAGTTTTATTGAGAATTTGGGAGAATCTGTCCAGTCTTTCTGGACTATCACACTTACCTCATTTTTTACATGCAAATCCCAAGAGCCTTCATTATGTTTTTTTGACTGAAAAGTGGTCTCTTATGCAACATTTTGCTTTCTTCAACTGACCTACAAACATTTTTCTGTAACATTTGTTTGAAAAAGTAATGTATAGAAATATAAAAGGGTTTTGAGTCAATAATGCAGAAGTCATAAAATACGCATCTAACAAAATTCCAATAAAAGTTTTAGCGTGCCTAAGACTTTTGTACAGCACGTACTGTATACGCAGTGAAGCTTGCAGTGTTGAATTCTTGTATGATCACAATTAAATATTTATTCAATAAATGATGAAACATTTTTTGTTCCTGCTGTTTTTTTTTTGTATATCAGTGCAGGGAATAACATTTAGATTCTCATTAAAGCCTCCATTTAGGTTTGTAGGCTACTTTGTCCGATTTACAAGAGTTACAGAGAATTGCGGAAACATTTCAGTAATCTTGCATTGTTTTATAGGTGTTCAAACTCTTTGCAATAGCAGTTTTAAAATAGCTCCCTAAAGGAGACGTAGTCACAGTGTAACTGTAATTCCTTGTGTACTGATGATTTTCCATGTGAGTGTGTAGGAGTGTGTGATTGCCTACGATTATTATAAACTCTAGCCCGGTAAAGGAAACATGCTCTCAGTGACTGCGAAATCCGTTATAGGCTTTTTCCTTCCTTCCAAAGTCTATAAATAGGCATCTCAACATCTCCTCTCTCGCTCGCTCTCTCTCTCTCTCGCTCTCTCTCTGTCTGTTAGACTTTATCTCAGTCTGTCCCCATTTTATGTCTCAGAATTGGATCATAATAGGGCTGTTCCTCCCCGGGGAGCTCTGATAACTTAATGCTGGGGGAATTACTCTAGCTCTGGTCTCTGCTGGTGAGTGTGTCAATGGCACTTACGTCTGTTTTTAGTGCTTAGACATAGAATCAAACACGCACACACACACACTCACACACACAGACACGCACACATGGATCCAGTGTCCCAGGTTCTCATTCAGCCAGTTAGTGTTAAAGGCTTTTAATTAGAGGTCATTCTCCATTTCTCACTTCTCACTTCTCCATTTCATTTTTATCCTTAATACTCTTTCTTCCTCTTTCTTTTTCTTATTTTTTCCCAGCTCTTGTTCTGAGATACCCTGCTTTGTTAGCTTCAATTAAGCAAAGCCATTACACTTGAACCTAACAGAGTAAAATCACTCTCATTACATGCGTTTGATCAAAGACAATAATACCACATGAGGTAAAGATGTTTGTCCGCCAACATTCAGCATTTGCTTTATATGCACTTCTAGAAAAGACCTCCATGATAGTGTAGAACAAATCTATGATATTTTGAAATTGATTCTACTTTTAGATTCATAGCCGTGTTTGGGTAAAGAGCAAGGTCAGTGGTCTTACGAATTCATTTGTATTAAATTGCAAATTTTTTTGGCACTTGGCGAGAGAGGGATCAATGTTGAACCCCAAGATCACAAAAATACATATTCTCTCTCTCTCTCTCTCTTTCTCCTGCTGTCTCTCTCTCTCTTTTGTGCTTGGCCCAGTGAAGCTTGGGGTAGGGGTGGCGAACAGCCCAGCTCTTTACAGCATGCATCCTGCTCCTGACAGATTGTGTTAGTCCCTACTGACACACACACACACAAACACACAAACACACAATCAGAGAGAGAGAGACAGAAACCTATTTGCCACATGCTATTTTGGTATTTTAGGGACTGTGACACACCCAGACTGGCAGGCACAGAGAACATACACATGCACACACACGCGCGCACACACACACACACACACACACACACACACACACACACACACACACACACACACACAGTCTCTATGGGAATAGACGAAGAAAACTATTGCCAGTGCCACATGTAGTTACATTTTATGAAACCAGACATTTTTAACCCACTTATTTCAATTCACTCTGTGTGTGAATCACTGTTATTACTTTAAGCAAGCGATGCAAGTGGTTTCATAAAATCATAAGCGTGCAGTAGACTCTGACATCAGAAATACAGTTTATTTCCCTTTCTGTCTATTTCTCTTTCTCTGTTTTTTTCTCTCTCTCTCTCTCTCTATTATTTTTATTATTATTATTGTTGTTGTTGTTGTTGTTAGTAATGAACGCTCCATTAAATAAACTTTAAAGAGTCATTTTTATTGCAATATAATGTGCTAAAAATTATATAAAATATGATGAGCAAACCTCAGTTTAACATATACCATACTAGCAGAATGTTCATAGTTCATGCATTTATTTATTTCATTTTCGAAGGGCAAATTTTTTGAGGAGAAGAAAACATCACATTTTAGCATATTTAAAACATTTAGCATAGCCGTAAAGATGATCAAAATATACAGTGCCTGATTTTATCTTTCTTGATCTATTGTGTCTTGCTATTTTGCATGCCCTATGATTACAAAAGTCAATTTGCAAAGTCAGATTAAGTCCAAATACTCTTTTTACCTTAAATCACAAACACTCTTGTTACATAAAGCTGATGAAATATTTCTCTTTTCCCCATCTGGTCATCTTTCTGTCTCTAGGTGAGCACTTGCGAGTGTGTCCACAAGGCTACACCTGCTGTACGAGCCAGATAGAGGAGACGCTGTCTAACCTGAGCAGGAAAGAATTTGAGGACCAGGTGAAAGAATCTGGACAAGCTTTACAGGTCTCCCTCAACAGCCAGTACAAGAGCTTTGACGGTAAGTTGCCAGTGAGGCCGACTTGTTCCTGGGGTGTTTCGAAACTCAAAGTCATTGCACAGATCTGTTAGGGGATTACAGAAAATAGCGCTTACTTTTTTATTATCTGTTTACAAATAGAATGAAATTAAACTGGGAATAACTGTAGTAATAACCTGCCAAAGTTAATAACAGTAAGTTTATTGGTCTTTTGTTTAACAGTGGACATGATCTGTTTGTAAATTTGGCCAAGTGTATATGGCAACTTATGAAATCCAAGCATACAATTTCCTTCCGTGTGCAATATGCGCAGGTTTAAGATGCAGGTAAAGGGCACTAGAAAGGTCTCCATGAACAGCAGTATATTGCAGAGAGCGGAGTGTGTTAGCGATAGACTGGTGATACAGATGCTTCATTTAATTAGGTTTAGTAGTGAGTCTGTTGCTGTTTAGAAAGGGTTTGATGAGGCTCCCTAATCAAATTTGACAGATGGCCTCTGTGTGTGTGTGTGTGTGTGTGTGTGTGTGCGTGTGTGTGTGTGTGTGTGTGTGTGTGTGTGTGTGTGTGTGTGTGT
>JAQQZR010000018.1:9663578-9677477 GCA_030068235.1 Notoglanidium macrostoma | reverse complement strand
CCACTTGCTGAACTCTAGGTTGAGGATACCTTGTTAACATCAAGGAATTACAATTTGAGCGGGCGATTTCTTTGGTTTTCCAAGTCAGAAAGTGGATATTCTGATTTACAAGTTTTAGGCAAATTCAGCATAAGTGTTGAAGCCTGACCTTCACGTCTTGTCATTTATTTTGGTATTAATTGCACTATTGTCCCACTATCACTGTCACCATCATGGTCTATTTTCTGAGTGAGTCATCCTCCTTAGAGCTTGTGTGGCTATGTATGTATCAAGATCGCGCACAATCCCAAATGGTGTTGCTGACATTTAAAAGGTGCTGAATTGCTTAGAAAGGGGGAAAATAAGCAAATGCATTTGTCTCAGACCATTTGCTAAACCATTAGTGTTGATGCTGCCTGCTGATGCTGTGTATTTTAACCACCTGCCACACCAACAATAATGCCCCCAACCAATAATCAACCTTTCCACGGCCTGATTTTTGTCTTCAGTTGGGATTTATTTTATCCAATAAAATAAATGTTCAAATTTGCTTCTCTGTGGCATTACCAAGCTTTTGTTCATTTGTTCTCTACTTCCTGGTTTCTTCTGTATTGGGTATGGATTACAACCTGGATTTGTTTGCATTGTACATTGGGCTAATTTTGGATTTTGAGCTTTTACCTGGATAAAGGGATAGCTTTTTGTGTTTATTTTCTCTATTGTTAAAGAAAAATTATTTAAAATATAAAATATACTATTAAATCATAATACGGTAGTAGATTTTTGGTCAGATCTATGTAAAATATTTTGCAGCATTTTACTTGCTTGAAGCAATTAGCTAATGTGCATTGATGTCATTGTTTCTGTATGTTCGAATCTGAACTTTACCACACAGTCATGTGGAAAATTAAAGGCAAAAAACACTGGTCCTGTTGTCCAGTGAGGGTTTTTTTTTTTGCTAGCATGGTTTGGGTCTGCTTGTAACCTTTGAGAGAATATGACTCCAAATCAATACAAAAGGTATTTTGTATTGGTTTCTTAATGACCCTGCCCCCACCCAAGGGCTCTGATGACTATGACAATTATGTAAATAATTATAGAAGTCATATGCTACAGTCACCAGATCTTAACCGTTGTTTTTTTCCCCTTTAATTTTTTACTTGTCTTGGTGTTGGTATTTTAATAGACTTCTTTTAAGATAAACATTTGCTGGCCATCACTAGAAATTGAAATTGTATCTATTTTACCAATCTCTTATAATCACTCACAATAAAAAGCTGAGTATTGAAGGCAATTGCATCTATTACACAGTTCAGACATGTTTAGACATGCTTCCATTTTGGTTAAACACATTAACATGAAATTTTTTTCTCTTATGTATTCTCTTATATATATATATATAGTATATTCTTTTCAGTTTTGAGAGAAGTCAATCAACCTCCTAACTGAACTCCTAAACAACCAACCTCCAAACAACTGAACAACCAACCAAACAACCAACACACACTACCAAACACATTAACGAGGGTACCGTCAGTTGGACCTGTAACCTGTCTGTTTTCTTTTTTCCTAGAATTCTTAAGTATATTGCCAACACTTGATTTGGTTGACTTTAAAAGCAAACTAAATGGCTTGGAACATCCATTATCAGAAGTGAATAGAAAATTATACTGCGTAACCTCCATTAGCAGCATTAGGTCAATTTAAAAATATTTCTTATAATGAATGAAGTGTGTCAAGACATGTCTAGCCAGCAAGTATTTTAACTGTATTACTGCATTCTCACAGTTCAGTGTCAAGTGTTATTAAGATGAGTTTGAGAGAGAGGAGATTAACTCTGACATAGATGTGGCTTGTGTTGCCGGTGACCTGGTTCCTTAATTGTTCTGTGTCCAGTTAACTGATGAAAAGAAATGATTAATGCTTTGGAACGTGTGTGATCAATCATCTCTTTGATTAGCAAACTCCTTCGGAACATCCTATGTTGCATACAATAGCAAATTTAATGGTGATTTTTTTTCATTAATGCGATTCACAGTTTAATCAAGCACACATCCTATAAGCAAACAGACACACACACGTGCTCAAATTATTATGTCAATCTGAACCTTAGGCTTGTATTACAAAGCTTATTACATATTTCATGTTTATCAATTATCCATAACTGTCAATAGTGTGAACTGAAATGACCTTAGTGCACACATTTTCACAATCAATAACCTTACATATCCATGTGTATAACTACTATGTATTGATTGAGAACTTCTGGGAAGAGGGGAGCACAAAAGGAGTTACAGAATTGAGGTATTAAAATTGATTTTAAATGGAGATGATTTGGGAGAGATGTTACTTACAATCAAGCATGCAAACAAATCATTGTTAACCACTGGCACACTGCTGTTCTCATGTCCAGCGTGATCTACACCAAAAGGATCCTTCACGGTCACATGACTGTATTTCGAATATCAATTTGATTGCTGGACCTCATGAGAAAGTGGCTCCAATCTCATTTGTGATTTGTATGCTGAGTTCTTTTGCTATTCAATTACTGGTGGACAAACAGGTTCAGAAACAAAAATGCATTATTCCCTGCTGCGTACTGCAAACAAACATCTACATTTGATATGTAACTATGTTTTAAATTTATATACTTCAGCAAGCTCGATACTAAACCTATAGTGCAAGCTACTTGTTCCAAAACTAAAGAAAATAATGTCGATTGCAAATCTGTCATATATAAGTAAAAGTCACATTGAGGACGTTTATAGGCCATACAAGATAACAATCACATACTTGTTCGTTTTCCATTGTCTGCATTAATGCACTGAGCTAGCTTACTATCTCTTTCTATCTTTCTCTATCTCTCTCTGAAATATTGGTTGCGCCAAACTGTGTATCTGTTAGATACTTTGTCACTGGGTCTCTCTGAGCTTATGTTATCACCCTCTTCCATAACAGGCTTCAATTCACACTGATTGTTTCTACTCACTGTGGGTGTGCTGTGGGTGTGTAACCTAGTTTTTCACTTATTCTGTCCTACATGAGCAAGCTGCTTACTGTACTGGTGCTATAGTGATAAGATATGTCCATATATCATAAGATTAAGTTGGCTGTACCAGTATGCTTTTTCATGAGCCTAAAAGCAGTCAAAAGGTCATGCGAGTTATATATATATATATATATTTAAATAATAGAATAGTAAATGAAGAGGCAAATGATGTAGTGATGCTAACAGAGGTGACGGTCTAACCGACATTTCATAAATGAACAAGAGTAAGCTTACTGATATCATCAGTGTGTGTTCTGGATGTCATTCCCAAGTCATGAATGTAATCAGAGAAAGAGTCTTATATTGTAGTCGTGTAGTGTACATGTGACAAAATACAAGAATACAAACCTTTAAGCTATATACCATTTTTTTCAAAATTAAATACACAATAAAGCGGTTGAACAGTGCTATAACATGTAATAAGAGGAAGGGCACAAGAGTGTAAATCCATTAGAAGCTATATTGGTGTAAAAGCACAGGCAAGCTCCATAACAGCAAGAGATGAAAATCAGAACAAACTGTGGAAACAAGAAAAAAAGTTACTAAATAGACAAGGTTATTTATGATTATATATTCATGGCAAAACAGGGTATACATAGACAAACTACTCAATGCCTAACACAGTACAGGTGAACACAGTCAGGTAACAAACCAAGGACAGGTTAAGGGTGGGTATAGGATAAGAACAGAAGCCATGGTGTTCCACATGGTGCTCAAATCCATGACCAGTGCACTGATTTTTCCCAAGCTTAAATCCGGAGGTCTTTTACTTTCTTCTAAAACATGAGGCAACTCCATATGCACCGTGTTGGATCTTTGAGAGGTCATTTTAAAGATGGTAATTGTTTCTGTTGTGAGTAACTTGTTTATGTGTGTTTATTCCAGGTTATTTCCAGGAGCTGTTGAACCGTTCTGAAAGTTCTCTCCATGACTCATTGCAGTCCACCTTCGGCGCGCTCTTCACCCAGAATGCCGGGGTGTTCCAGGATCTGTATTCAGTCCTGCGGCAGTACTACCGTGGCTCTAAACTGAACCTTGAGGAAGCACTGAACGACTTTTGGGCACGGCTGCTGGAGATTATGGTGCGAGGACTGAATGGGCGCTACAGCATGGGCGAAGATTATCTGGATTGTGTGGTGAAGCAGGCAGAGACGCTGCGTCCCTTCGGAGAAACAGCACGGGAGTTCAAGCTCAAGGTCACACGCACCTTTGTGGCTGCCAGATCCTTTGTTCAGGGGCTCGTCATTGCTGGGGAGGTGGTGCGAAAAGTTTCTCGGGTATGTAGAGCTTTCCATAGTTCTGGTTTTGTTATTTCTTTCCATAAAACACCATTACCTGGTTTTGTTAATCACATTCATGGGTGAATTTGGTATGTTCGATTAATCATTATGCTTAAAGATTTACATTTATAGCATTTAGCAGTTCTTTTATCCAGAGTGACTTACAAACGTGTATTGAGGTCTCTATCGAAAAACATTTCCACAGGCCATGATCTAAGATTACCAATTGGTAAATTAACACTCACATGGGAGTTAATGTGAGTGTGAGAGTTTTTCAATGTGATTTCTATTCCCTCCATCTGTAACATGAGGTTAGCATTTAAACATTTTTCCATTTACTCATTTACTATATATAAATATGCAGATGTTAAATTCCATAACTAAATGATTTGAGACTAATAAGCCAAATTCAACCAAAGGTGTTACAGTTTTAGCCAGCATTCTAATACTGGATCAATACAGTAAAAATGGGATGTTATTTTTGTGGTGTCCATGTGATCAGGCAGAAAATGGGGCACTTCTTTGTTTACTTTAATCTACATTGACTTCTACATTGACTAGTTTCACTTCTTGAAAGGACAGATTATACAGATTTAGAGCTTGAAGTAGTTTTGGGTGGTGAATTATTGCCCTTGATACTGCCGTTAGACTTCCATTATAAGGTTTTTCAATTTGATCTTGATGCACTGCATTTGTAGAATGGGGCAGCTTATGACAAGTGACTTTTTTGTGTGCATATGTTTAAAAGTAAACGTGTTAATATAGGCTATAGGATAACTGAGTAGTATTTCTTTCAGTTATATTGTTACATATTCTAAAGCCTGGATCAATGGAACATCTATAGTAAGTAGTTAAAGAGATGAGGATTACGACAAACACACATGCACAGCACTAAGACTGGGAATCTCACGCATTCTTCCTGTCACTCTCTGTGTGCTCTCTTCCTGCTTATTTAGTGCTGGATTTTCCTTCATTTTATCTCCAATATCCCTGTCCATTTGTCCCCCACTGCGTACACATTTTCTTGCCCTGAGCTCTTTTTTGTTCTTGATCCAATGTGTCTAGGGCAACTGCTTGGGTATTCAGTCTGGTCTCTTCCTCTCTTATCCGTCTTTTAATTCTTTCTAAATCCCTTTTTTGCCTCTGGCATCCTGCCATGTCTTACCTCTTTCACAGTGTTTTTCACTGTATTCATAACACACTCACACACAGTATACACACAAGAACTGTATGCACACATTCATATATGTTTATGCAGACAAACACAGCTGTAGGTTTACATCCATGCATACATCCTAGACCAGATAATCCATGTTGAAGTTTTACGTAAGCTCAATAGGGAAGAACTGAGAGCATGCTGTAGAGAACATCCTCTTATATATTTTCCAACTACAGAGATTTGTGCTGAATATGTTTACAGGATCTATATATTCTATGTTTATATTTTCTGTTTCGGTTTGTCTATACTGAGTTTATTAAAGTTATTACACTCTTGATTTTTTGTTTTTGCCCTCTACAAGTGTGGTACAAGAGTGTGTGGAGTAAACTTGCCAGGATTGTGGTTCTTACACTAAATTGGGCTGGATTTGGAACAAGATTGTGGGTGGAAAATGTAATGTTATGGATGGTAGGTTTTCTTTGGGTGAGTTAAAAATAGTCCACAGCTACCAAGCTCTTGGTTTTTTTTTTTTAAAGCAAATGATAATATATAAATAATAATCTACTGTGGTGTGAGGAGAACCCGAAGATGTCATCACCAGAAATGTAAATCAGTGAGCTACTGTAAGGTTTAGCAATGTGCCTTAAGAAGTATATGATCCTTGTCTTGAAAGCATTTTATATGTGAAAGTTATTGTTTGAATTGGACAAAAAATAATAAAACAAGCTTCATCAAAATATTCAAACTTAGTTTAATGTCAATGACTAGCAACACTGCCTCCCATACTGGATTCTCACAATCCCCTGGAAGAGTCATGGAATTTTTAAATAGCCAACTACTACCTTTAACATTTTTAATTGCTAATGTGCCGTATATTACTGCCTTAATTTATGCTAACATTTTAAATTTGCAGTATTGCTCCTGAGTGGTGAAACAGACAAACCCTGTTGTTGGGAGATTGTTAGTTTGATTGCCCAGGAGGCAAGGGAATAAATTTTAATGAGTGTCTATGTGTGGGAGAGATGGTATACCCTCTCCCTCCTGTCAGTGACAGAGACACTAACCAATCATGGGTATCTGTGAACTCATGTATGCAGAAGAGGGTGGATAGCATTTTTTTTCCAATTGTGTTGCACTGCCTTGTGATGCAATATGAGGAACAGCCTGAAAAGATGTAGTTGGCCTCGTTCATGTCTTGGAAGAAGCAAATTAGGCTTCACCCTCCCCAGAAAATAACTGTTGTATGAAAGGGGAGAGCTGGCTGGTGGGTTGGAACTGGCAAGTGACCAAATTCCTACACCAATGGTGACCAAATTCCCAGGCATTGGTGGTTCAGTGGATAAGGCTATGGGTTACTGATGTAAAGGACATGGATCGGGAGATTAAATCCTTAGCACTGTCCAGCTGCCACTGTTGGGCCCTTGAGCAATGCTGTGCTCCATGTATCCACTGTATCATGGCTGACCCTGTGATCTAGCCTCAGCTTCCTAACAAGCTGGGATGGGCCAAAAAATAATAATAACTAGAGATGCATTTCCACAAGAAAATGCAAGTGTGATTTTTGCCGCAGTGCAAAAAACACAGACGTCTGTGGCTCATGATGGATGGATGTGCTCTAAGCAATGAAATGAAGTTTGGTGGCTCTCTGACGGCAGCACACTATTAAGGTAAAGGAGGAGTTGAAGATGGTTTGGGGTTAATAAATTGATAACTGTGTGAGAAAAAGCAGAGCAAAAGTGGTCTGACAAACACTAACTGTACTATTAATGATAATTTAACTGTACTGAAAAGTACATGTGCTTTAAATAGGCAAAAAGCAAATCCAGAGCCTTGGTCATGTTCATTTTGTTTGAAGTTATGGAAAATTATTTAGTTTGAAGTGATGGAAAAGAATCTTTGTAGATAAAGGGGGAGTCATCGATTCTGGAGAAAGACTGTTGATATTTGAACTCAACAGCGAAACAAATACACACTTCCCTTCTGTGCTCCTTCAGAGGCTCTGTCCTCCCCCCAAATCAATGGACGTGCATTGCCGAGATAAGGGCACTAACAGCGACACACTGGATGACGTGTTCCTTATTGTTTACTCAATTTCCTTAACAGTGGCCATAACTGAACCATAGAAACACAGTAACACACTAGCAGTGGTGTTATGATGAAAGAGTGGATACAGCGCTTAAACTAATTACATACCAGATGGAGATAATAGAGCAAATATTCAGTGAGTGCACCAACGTACAATCAACACAAAAAATTACTTACATTTATACACCAGTGTCTTCCTCTTCTCCGCTGCACCTACAGTATGTATTCCATGTTTTCCTCCAGACTGGCTGATACAAATTTTCGATTCTGACAGTATTGGGTGCCTTCCTTTTGCTCTATATTGCCTGAATAGGCAGCATTCGTTGCATTTGTGACACAATAATGAAGTATAATCCAGATTCCCTCGAGCATTGCTATTCAGAATATATTTTATTCTGTGGCCTTTAATCAATATGGTAATCAAAGGCAAATGGCAAACCTGAGAATGTGAGAAGAACTACTGATGCTTTTACCTAACATCCAAATGTCACTGAGTCTGCTTTCCTGATGAGGTTAGGGACCAGTGCGTGAACACACACACACACACACACACACACACACACCTGAGAACCTCACGGACTGTTTGAATCAGCATACAATTTGCTTGTTATACCTGGATTTGTTGCTGAACTGTGATGTGTTTTCACATAATACCTCATTTATCCATCACTTATTAAATTTACGTAGGACAAACTAAAGAGTTACAGAGGTTTCGGTGATGCCAACTTGCTTCATATTCATGTGCATATGTCAATAAATTACAAAGCACATACACAGCATAGCTGATTTTTGTGAAGCCTACAAATCCATAAATACAAAGCTGTCAATGAGCAGAAACAAAATAAATGGAGAGAAGTGTGCAAAATCTTCTAGTAACGCAGCTCGGCCATAGCAAGGCTCCACCTAACACAGTCACGGACTTTTGGCATTCCCATTTGTCCTAGTTTTCAATTTCTTTTGTCTTAATTAAATAATTAATAATTAATGGTTTTGTTTTGGATTGCTTTCTTTCAAGGCATTAATATGAAACGATCCAAAAATTCCCCCAATAATTCTCAGTTAAATTGGTGTGGTAAATAAATACTCTCTTGAGATCTTAGCAGTCTGGTAGGATGCTGGCTGAAGGCTTTGGGGACAGTGATGCTGATTATATTTCTAAATATCTATTATTTATTTGAATTCACTTGAAATTCTAATACAGGAAAATAAGGATAAGGCACACGTTTCTGTTGTTGTTGAGCTGTTAGCACAGCAAATGTTGACTGTCTTTTACTGTACAAAGTCAAAGTCAAGTCAAAGTGAACTTTATTGTCATTCAGACCATACAATTCAAGACTGCATAGTAGGACGAAATTGCGTTTCTCCTGGATCAATGTGCAAAAACACAAGGACATACTAGACATAACATACATGACATACAGAACAGAACATATCACATACTACAGACTACACACAATACAGTACTACTAGGAGGACTACTACTAATACGAGGACTACTATTTTGCACAGGGTTAAATATTGCACTGAGTTAAAAATTTGCAGAGTGAAATATTGCACAGAAAAAGAAAAAAAAGTCAAATATTTCACAGAGTTAAATATTGCACAGTGTCTTACATTTGCCGTGTTGTTTCACAAAATGTAAGTGTAAATTACTTAAATATAGTGTAACTAGGACACTCAGTAACACTGGTGAGGTAAAGTGAACGAGTGATAAGCAGTAACTTAATAGCAAAGATACTCACTGAAACACAAAGAGCCTATAAATACACTTAAAGCTAGGGTAGGCAGTTTAATTTAGCTCAGAAGCATTGTTTGTTATATTTCCTCAAATTCTCATTACATCCCGACAGCAGTGAATAAATAAAATACCGATGATAAAAAGAAAAAGAATATTGGCCATCTATGTTAGTTGCAGGGCTGTCAAAAGCCTGAATGAAATCATTGGCTGGCCTGTCCATCTACCTACCTACCTGCCTGTGCACTCATTGCTCGAGTCTTCCACAAGGCTAGACAGACTTGCAAATTTAGACCTGCATGTCATTAATTACGATAATGTAAGGCGTTGTCTTACATGTGAATGAGACAGGTACTTGGACATGACATCTATGCAGGTTCCCTAACACTCTTTCCTGGACTCATTCTTTAGCAGTAGTCAGGCAGTGAACGTTCATGTGTTTTGGAGGAGTGGCTTTGGAGGGAGGATTGAAGGGAATTTTTTTTGGTTGGATAATCTATTGGTTTTCTATTGGTAATCTATCGTACTCTTTCTGTTTCCTCCAACATTGCCTATAGCTTTAATGATTAGTCTCACACTGGTTCACCTGTTCATTTAATAGCATTCTTGTACCCCACGACTCCTCCTCTCATTCACAGCCAGCACCCGACCATGCCTCTGCTGCCAGGAAACTATTTAAACTTGACAGTGTCTGCAATTGTAGTAACTCATTCTGATTTTAAGATTTAAACCCTACCAATCGAGGTGCACATTAGTGAGTCTCTGTAATGTTAATATCAGGAATTCTTGCAGAAAATGCAATTTTTTCCGAACTAACTGGATTTTCATGAATACTTCTATAAATGCTCCTCCAGACATTTTAAATCAAGTTGGTCACATCCAGCCTGATAAATGAGGCCGAGCATAAAGCTATTTTTAATATTACCTTGCTAATAGATTAACATCAGCAACCATGTTTAATTCATTACTTGTGTCTTTGTGCCAGGATACAATTATACGCGCCTAAGTTTCATTTTCAGTCGAGATGTCCTCGTTTGTTGATCAAACTAATAGAATTCTGACAGAAATATTCTGCTCAATTCAGCTGAGTTCAGGACATGAGGGCCACTACTCATTACTCAACTGTGACATTCTGAGAAATTGCAAATCAGCCAGGTCTTTCAGGGAGGTCACATAGGGGGAAGCAAAAGACAAAAGAAGATGAGAAGATATCTGAGTGATGAATGAATAGTGGCTTTAATGATGACCTCCATCAAAATGTAAGGTTAGCCTTGTCCAGAGAGAGTGAACAAGAGAACAATCTTCTCTGCTGTTGGTGTATAGAGGTGTCCAAGATGCGTGTGAACTCTGTGATTGTTTCTGAGTAACAGGCAAATAAACCCAGAAATAGAGGTCAGACACAAAATGCGAAAAGAAGATACATAAGTGATGGCACTTTTTTTCTGTAAGGATGTGTGTAGGTGCTCTGGCTCAGTGCATGTGTATAAGACACCACAGGGAGCAACATGCCCTATATTTTTCATTTAGTTCCTTGTTCTGTAAACCGTGTTTAATTGTCTCAATACTAATATGCATAATGCTAATGCTTTCTTATAATGAAATTTACAGTGCGGAAGGAACACTATTAAATTATCAGCGTGAAATGAAAGTGGTATAAACATTTGCGAGCAGTTACTACAACAATAGAGGCTAATGTGCACTGTAGCTGTTAAAAGTAAATTTCACCCTGATGCACATTATTTATGTTTATATTTGTCATGTGCCCGGTGCTTCTGGTGCTAATTTCCTGGTTGTTGTTGTATGTTTCTTGCTCCAGTGAAAAATAAGCGAATTATCTGATGTCAGAAGGGGAAATTACTAACTTTTCTTTCTTTTTTTGCTGTTGCTTTATTTTGTTTTGTTGTTTTGTGATTGATCAGTGGTGATCACTGTTTAGTTGACGAGAACAATGGTGATCAGTGTTTAATTGATGGGAGCAATGGTGATCAGTGATTAATTGAAGGGAACAATGGTGAGCAGTGATTAGTTGATGGGAACAATGGTGATCTGTGATTAATTGACGGGAACAATAGTGATCAGTGATTAGTTGAAGGGAACAATGGTGATCTGTGATTAATTGAAGGGAACAATGGTGATCAGTGATTAGTTGACGGGAACAATGGTGATCAGTGATTAATTGAAGGGAACAATGGTGATCAGTGATTAGTTGGCGGGAACAATGGTGATCAGTGATTAATTGAAGGGAACAATGGTGATCAGTGATTAGCTGACGGGAACAATGGTGATCAGTGATTAGTTGACGGGAACAATGGTGATCAGTGATTAATTGACGGGAACAATGGTGATCAGTGATTAGTTGACGGGAACAATGGTGATCAGTGATTAATTGACGGGAACAATGTTGATCAATGATTAGTTGGCGGGAACAATGGTGATAAGAGATTAGTTGGCGGGAACAATGGTGATAAGAGATTAGTTGACGGGAACAATGGTGATCAGTGATTAGCTGACGGGAGCAATGGTGATTAGTGATTAGCTGACGGGAGCAATGGTGATTAGTGATTAGTTGATGGAAACAATGGTGATTATTGTTAATTGAAGGGAACAATGGTGATCAGTGATTAGTTGGCGGGAACAATGGTGATCAGTGATTAGTTGACGGGAACAAAGGTGATCATTGGTTGGTCAATGGGAACAACAGTGATCAGTGATTGGTTGATGAGAACACTGGCTTGTGCAAGCACAACTCATAAGGCTTTACACACTGGTGGTGAGTCGAAACAAACCTGCTTTCTTAACTCATATAACCAGCAGCAGTGATGTGAGCTTGAGAGCCATGTAGAGTTCAAGTCAGCCACAAATGTCAGCATAAAAGTTGCAAGATTATTCAGTAGTCTCTTTTCAAAACAACATCACTAAATGGGTGTAAAAATTCAAGGGCCTATTGCTATAGGCACCACTGTCAGCGAGTAGTTGAACTGTATTGTGGGTAATGTAGGAAACAAAGTGAAAATAGACATTTGTCTATGAAGGACATTTAAACCACACTTTTATACAACTGAACATTATGTTAACTGTAAATAATAATGTACGAATTGTTAAAGGTGGAGATTTTCTTCAAAGTAACAAATATTTTTAAAATGAATACCTTACCATAAACCCGTAGTTATATTTTCCATTTCTCAGTCATGTAGTCAAACATTGATGGGGTCTCTCTCATCTCTCTCTCGTCTCTCTCTCTCTCTCTCTCTCTCTCTCTCTCTCTCTCTCTCTCTCTTCTCTTATCTCTGATTTGATGACAGTTTCAGTCAGTAATCCACTAAATGAGTTTCACATTAGAAGGAGGGAACTGCCCTTTCACACATCTGTCAGATTATGAATGAAAAGAAGTAAACAAATGGGAGGAACAAGATAAATGGTGAATAAATGGAAAGCTTTTGACAATCCTTAAGCAGAGTAGCAGCAAAGAAATGACAGGAGAAAGGAGGAGAAAAAAAGAACAGTCAAAGGAGACAGACTACAGCTGGATGTCTTCTTGCAACAGGAACCCGCCTATCCTTTGCTTTTCTCCCAGCTTTTTGGTTCTTATTAAAGGCAATGTTTTTTATGTCCTTGAAACTAGGCCAGGCAGAGCATTTTTGCCCTCACCAGTAAGAGAGGAGTTCACATTTCTTTGTAATTACTATAGCAAATGTCTTTAAAAAGGACATGTGTCTACCAAGCTTGCCAACACACCCCTTACCAAATGAAGGCTTTCACAGACAGGGTGTGAATAACTCAAGTAAATCAAGCACAGTTTGTTTGTTTCTTTGCAAATGATGAACCAACATGGTCTTTTTAATGCACATTTGTCAGATTCTAGAAAAATGTATTCAATTAAATTACAAATAAATTGTATGTATTACATGCCCAGAATACGTTCATCTATGTTACTTTATTAGTACTGATAAACTAGAGCTGGCTCATGATCCTAATTAAGTGCCAGGAAGTTAGCATTACAGTAGTTAGATAGCATAATTATAATGACATTTTCTGTAGAAATCAATGTATCAGTGCCAACCTAGTCTTACCGAAAAAAAAATGTTTGTATTCAACTTAACTTATTTGATGTCAGAAAAGCCACAAATTAATGGAAGTTAAAGGGTAACTGAGCATCAGATTCCCCCATGGCTGGGTTATGCATTTCAAATACCCACTTGCCCCCTTGGGTAGCACAGTACAGGTACTGTATATGGGCATTTTCAGAAAGCCTCAATATTCTCAGCAACCTAAAGAAGTGACAGCCTAAACCTATCTGCATTTTGAAGATACCCATGTTAACATACCACATTACCACATGACTTGCATGACTGTTATTCAAATAGCGTAATGGTAGGGTCCATAGGGTGACTTGTTGCACTCAGTAGGGTGACTTGTTGCACTCCATAGGGTGACTTGATGCACTTAGTAGGGTGACTTGTTGCACTCCATAGGGTGACTTGTTGCACTTAGTAGGGTGACTTGTTGCACTCCATAGGGTGACGTTGCACTCCATTGGGTGACTTGTTGCACTTAGTAGGGTGACTTGTTGCACTCCATAGGGTGACTTGTTGCACTGAGTAGGGTGACTTGT
>JAQQZR010000018.1:9640776-9653276 GCA_030068235.1 Notoglanidium macrostoma | reverse complement strand
TCAGCCAACGCAGCGTGTCCGCTACCTTTAACACACACTAACTCTGCCTCCTTTAATTGGGTGCCATTAATTTTACAGCAATTGAAGGTTGAGTCATATTCAACATAATTTATAGATGTTTTGGACTGATTTAGCATCAAAGTCATTAATGTGACACGTTCTTTAACTTGGCGTGCATCTGAAATTAAAATAATCTCGAAGTCGAGTATGATCCGTGTGGGCTTTTTCCCTGCACAGCATGTTCATAAACATCACGTCGTGTTAACGCTCCTACGAACAATTAACGAATGAATTCCTTTAACGTGTGACGTGACGCAGGGAAATCAACATAGAACCTTTTAAAAAAGAAAAAAACCCGTCCCGAATACGAGGAGTCGACTCAATGATGAGTCGAGTCAAATGAGTCAAATGAATCGAGTCGCTGAAAAGCAGCCTTTGATGAATCTCCATCAATACGGCAAATTTTACTTTTCTTTCTGTAAAAAAAAATACCCCCAAAATCTAATGAATCTGAAAGCAGATAATGATCAGGCTCCATAACTAGCGTCCTCTTGAGAATTGTGTGACGATTATAAGAAGTGAATAAATCCTAAACACCTCACAGAAACACTAACGCTAATGTACGCATTTATAGCTATAATTACAGAATGTACAAACAATCGCTCTTAATTTACACGTTTCTCTGGAGTCAGAATTACTCGTGTACATTTCCTCATCAGTGTGGAGTGGAAGATTAGGCCATGCTGCGCTAGGTAAGTGTGAGTGCTATGCTGCTCTCTGTGTGTGTGTGTGTGTGTGTGTGTGTGTGTGTGTGTGTGTGTGTGTGTGTGTGTGTGTGTGTGTGTTTTGCTGAACTTTGGACCATTGGAGTAACTGTCTGTGTGGAAACTAAGCATTTTAAGAGGAAAAATGGAGAAAATTTCTTTCCTTGCTTTAATATATGGAATTTTTATTTTAATATCTCATTTCTGTCTCACGTCATCAGGTATGTAAGAGGAAATTAAACAATCTTCCACAGTCTGTCATTTATCTCTAATCGCAGTTAGTCATTTATTGAGATTTTCTTCACGCTGTCAGAAGGGCTGATGAAATGATTAGTCAGAGCTGGAAGCTGGACAAAGTGAAATAAATTCTGGCTCCATAAAATTTATTCTGTTTTTATGTTAATAAGCATGACTATTAATTACAAATTAACGTAAACAGACTGATTTTAATCTCTTTTGGTTAATATTAATAAAAGAACCATACATGCATCAAATCAAAACTATATAATCTATATTTAATTTTATTTTATATTTCTTACTGTAAATGGTGACTCACGAGCAAATGATGAACACTTGCTTCAATTCACTTCTGCACTTTACAGCAGATTTGAGACACAGCTGATCTCTAAATGCTTCACAACGCTGTTTCAAATGGGGACCTTTTGTGCTGAATCATTTTAAATGAGTATGAAAAATATAAAATGCAAAAAACTTCCATTATGATTCTCTAAAAGACAACACAATGAAGCTCTCTCTCTCTCTCTCTCTCTCTCTCTCTCTCTCTCTCTCTCTCTCTCTCTCTCTCTCTCTCTGTCTCCCTCTCTCTCTCTCTCTCTGTCTATCTCTCTCTCTCTTTCTCCCTCTCTCTCTCTCTCTCTCTCTCCCTCTCTGTCTGTCTCTTTCTCCCTCTCTCTTTCTCTCTCTCTCTCTCTCTCTCTCTCTCACTCCCTCTCTCTCCCTCTCTCACTCTCTCTCATTCTCTCCCAAAGGTTCCTATGAGTGTGGAGTGTATACGTGCTCTGATGAAGCAGACACACTGTCCTCATTGTAGAGAAATGGCTTGGGCAAAACCGTGCGCCCCGTACTGCAGAAACGTGATAAAAGGCTGTCTCGCCAATCAGGCAGACCTGGACACTGAGTGGAAAAACCTTGCAGGTGGGTGGGGCCTGAGTAGCTGAGTAGATTTCAACTGAAAGCAAGGATTAGTATGTAAGAGTCTTTGAATGCTAATTTGTACTCAAATTAAAGTCACAGACTTGTACACGTGTCCCAAAAGTCTAGATCCATTTACTTAATTACAGATTTTTACAACAGATGCTTGAATTGATGGCTTTGGAGTTCACAACACTTACATGTATATACTGAATACAGGAATGTTGAACATTTCTTAATGTATCTGAACTGATTTTGTTACATGCATACGTAGATGATGTCCTTCTTTAGTGCAATGCCGATGGATCCAGACTTTTGGGACACCCTGTATATAAACTCACATCAGTAGTTAAGGTTATATATGAATATTTGTGGTTTAGGAGCTGTTTTTAGTAATGACTCTATGTGTTTGTGTGTGTAGATGCTATGCTACAGGTGGCTGATCGGCTGAGCAGACCCTACAGTGTGGATGCAGCCATTTTGTCTCTGCCTAAGCGCATTGCTGATGCCATCTTCTACATGGAGGAGAACCTGAACACTTTCAACAGCAAGGTCTGAGTCCTACTGAGTGATACAGAACAAATACAAAAGGTTTTAGAAAGTAGGAACATTGCTTGAATTGAATTGAGCTAGTTTCCATTGATCTTCTCACTTAATACAAGTCCGTAACATGTAGAACTGGGCTAGATAATCTGCAGTGAAAATAAATAAATCAAAGAAAGAATTTTTTTTTTTTTTTTAATCACAGTTTCAAAAACTTTAAGTTTTTGAAAGTTTTAGTTTTTTTTGTAACGAAGGATATTACAAGACTAAAAAATATTAGTGGAGTCCTGAGTAGAATTTGCATGTCATCAGAGCATATTATATATATAAAATCAATAATTATAGTACCAGGATATGTAGTAAAAACATTGACATTCAATACTACTATGTGATTTGTTTTCTGTCTGGTTTTTTTTCTGTTTGTTTGTTTGTTTTTTCTGACCAAAACCTTTATTAACTAAATATCTAAAATTCTGTTAGCATGTTTTAGTAATATTATGAGGAATATATTAATATTTCATGAATAGAACATTATATATTATTGTGAGATCCGCAAGTGCTTGATAAACTGAAACGTTCTACTTTGTGGGTTTTCTGTGTTAGGTATTTCAGGCGTGTGGTAGACCTGAAGAGAACCCCAGTCCAGAGGGGCCAAAAAAGATAGGCAAAAACTTAGCAGAAGACATCAGCAGCACTTCAACAGCAAGTGTGGAAAAACTGGTGTGTGTTTAATCACACTACGATGCTATGTATGTGTAGAACAAGACAGTACTTCTGAACAAGCTGTGGTTTAGTTAACCCCTCTCTCTCTCTCTCTTTTTCCCTCTGTTCTTTTCAGTTATCAGATGTATCCCGCAAGATAAGGAACATGATGCAATACTGGACTCAGTTGCCCAATAAGCTGTGCATGGACCGAGAAGCAAAAGGCAGTGAGGAGAACAAATGCTGGAATGGAATGTCCATAGACAGGTACATCCTCACACACAGAGCATGGAAATTTGGTGTGTTTTCCTACTTTATTTCTCTTAAAAGCAATAGCACAGTCATTGCTAACAGAACAGAAGCTGAGAGTGTCTTTGTTGTATGTGTTAGGTATCTCCCAGATGTGATGGGAGATGGACTGGCCAACCAGATCAACAACCCTGAAGTGGAGATTGACATCACCAAACCAGACATGATTATACGACAACAGATCATGCAGCTCAAAATCATGACGAGCCGGATGAAGAATGCCATCAACGGCAATGACGTGGACTTCCAGGATGCTAGTGAGTATGAGTGCATACACATGTTCAAAACTAAGTATTAGTATTAAAGACTAAGTACTTTATGGCAGTTTTAAATGGTAACTGGTGTAACGTAGGAGGAAAATGCTATAATAAAGTGCATGCGTGGATTTCCTCCGGGGACTCCAGTTTCCTCTCATGCGAATTAGGTTAATTGGCTGCTCTAAATTGCCCATAGGTGTGATTGTGAGTGTGAATGGTCCCAGCCACTAGGGGGCACAGTTAGTGTTTCGTGGTGCCCAAGTGTTTTCCAAGCCCGGATGAATTGGGAGGGTTGCGTCAGAAAGGGCATCCAGCGGAAAAACCCCAGCCAAATCAATGAAGCGGACGATTTACGATCCGCTGTAGTGACCCTGAACAGGGAATAAGCCGGAAGAAGATGATGTAGCTCAAGAACCTGCAGTATATGCACAAATCACTAGAATATGTAATACTGATGAAGAACAAAATGATGCTCCCACCACCATGCTTCACGGAAGGTATGGTGTTCTAAGAGTCATGGTGCTTCCCTACAAAATGTAGCGCTTCATATCAAGGCAAAAAAAATCTGTTTTGGTTTCATCAGACCTTTTTCCACAATGTTTTCTAAGTCTTCAGCATGTCTTTTGGATCGGATTATTTTTTCTTTCCACTCTTCCATGAAGACTAGCTTTGTGTAGGGTTGAGGTTATGGTCCTGTGAACAGCTTCTCTCATCAAAGCTGTCGACGTCTCCAGCTCTTTCAGAGTTATCCTTAGCCTTTGCGCAACATACATTGATAAAATGTCTTTCACAGCAACCTTGAAACATTGCTGTGTCCCAGCCAACTATAACTACAGTTTACCTTGAAATATAATCATCAAAATACTTCAGAAATCATATTAGTTTTGCATTCACCTATGCATGTGTGAATCCATTTAACACCTCATGCTCCAGCAGCTCATGTTTGAGTCATCCGTTATACGGTAGACTATGAAAAATTACATTTTATTTATGCCCTGCAAAATTTACTCAACCCTGTTACTGGAAATACATTTGCCCCTGTGAAATATTTAGAATATTCCAAAGGTCTTTTTTTTTTTCAAGAAGAAGATCATGGGAAGTACTGTGATCCTCAATAGCACTTTATTAAAATTATATTCACTGACAGGTTTCCATGGCAATAAGATAGATGGCCTGAACTCAACACTGTTACTTTCAACCCTGTTGAGCATTTAAGAGCAAAATGCCATTATCACCAAAGAAAATTGGGTTAGAGATGGGAGATGAAATGGGTTAATACAATTTTAATGATAAAATGCATGCATTTGTCAACTTTGAAAAAATAAAAAGAGCAAAAACGCTGAACGCTTATTTAAAACACAAACATATCAACATGTTTAAATTAGTTAGAGCTTAACCTCCATTTTAGGATGTTCAGAAATTAGATTAGATTAGATTAGACCAAGCTTTACTGTCACTGAGCAGAGTACAAGTACAAAGCCAACTGAAGGCAGTTAGCATATAACCAGAGGTGCAAAACAGTAAGTTGATTGAAGAGGGGAAGAAGCTTTTGCTCAGCCTGCTGGTATGGCAGAGGTGGCTCCTGTAACTGTAGTCGATAAACAGCATCCTAACGTTGGTGCTGCTGTTGTCCAAGTGGGCCAGTGACATGGTGATGGTGTTGACCTTTTTGGGTAGTAGGCAAACTGATATGGTTCAGTGCTGAGGGCAAACCGGATTTCAGATAGCGAAGGATCATAGGCATCAAAGGCAAAATGCGAAAGCTGTTGAGATAGTGGCGGCACTGGCACAATTGTTGCTGTCTTGAAGCAGGTGAGTACACTGCTTGGCTAGGAACAGGTTGACCTTAGCTAGTTGTACTGCACATGGCTTGGTATGTCATCAGAGCCAGCAGTTTTCACAGGAGCACGCATCACAGGTGGAGAGTATGCGTGGCGAGTCACCGGATAGAAGCTCGGCTTTTCTGTATTTCCCTGATCATAAGGATCTGTTCTTAAGCACTAATGATCTGTTAGAATACGGATTTTAGCATTTTTGAGGCAGTTATGATAAAACAAATACTTAAAAGGAGATGGAGAATGCTTGATTTACAAATTATGACAATGTTGCTGTTTTTTTTTCCTCCCAACCCAGGTGATGACATCAGTGGCTCTGGAAGTGGCATGTGTAATGATGAGCAGTGTTTCCACAACCAGCAAATTATGATTCGCGGCACACACAGACCGAGAGTCTATCCCAACCCTCCTGTGAGCAAGAACAACGTGAAAGACGACGGAAGACGGATCCTCCCTTGCTCCACCCTTTACCTGCTCCCTCTGGCCACAGTGCTGCTTAGGCGATAATTGTTGTTTCAGCCAATCAGGACTCAGTATGGGATGGGGATGGACTGAGGAGGGGTGGGGGCAGTTACATTGCCAAAAATAATATCATAACAAGCATATGAAACTTACAAACCATAGCAAAATGTGGAAATGAATGGTCCTCTGTCACTACAAAAAATATTCTTTCATTTCTGTTCTTTATGTCTGTTTTGAATACCTGCACTCCAAGAAGTTCTCTAGTGTGAGGGAAATATTGCGCATTCAAGAACTGACAGATGATTCTGTAGGTATGGGTTTAAGCATGCATTTAAAGGTTTGTGCCAGAACAGCTGCAAAAATCTTTGTTCTCATTCAAAAATTTGTTTTTCAGACCATTTATTTATTACTACTAAAATCCCTTTAATCCTGAAATCCAGCGTATTTAAATATTTGGAAATCACCATATAGGTGATCACATCACCTGTTAATCAAAAACAGTAAAGATAGTAAAGTTTTAGACTTCCACAATAATAAAATAAGTTTATCTTATTCTTATTATAAGTTCTAAGTATATCTTATTATAAGTTGATCTTTAGACCATTTTTCTCATAGGCGACCATCTCTTTTTTTCACACACACTTTCTCATGCTTTTAATAATCATTCTTCATATTACTTTTTTTTTTTCCCAATTGCAGCTTTAAGGCTCAGGCTTGCCTAAAACACTACTCATATGTACCACAGTTATGAATAAAGCGTTAATACGTGCGTAATTCCGGCAACGCAAAGAGCAATATTTTGGCTTTGAAGTTCACACACCAGCAGAATGAAAAAAGACAACCTTATCGAGAAGTTTTATCAGTTCACAGAATCTGTACACGAATCAGTATGATAGTGTCTTGATCTGATCAAATTTGCCCATCATCTCTGAGCTGTTTTTTTTAACAGAAAGTATTTGTAAGAGGTTTTAAACACTGCTCTGCAGTGTGCTTCAGTAAGACAGCAATGGGCAGGTTTCAGTAATGAACTACGTGATAGAATCCCCTCCAAATCTCCCTGTACTTCTCCTTTAGAAAATGGTGGCTTGCTTGTGACAGTGCTTATGTGATGCTTTCACTGCAAGGCTGATGATCATGTAAGTCTATGACTGGCACTCTATAGACAGGGATACATAAAATATAAGTGTTGAGAAGGAGGTTGAGCATTTTGGATGATGAAATGTTTGTGGAGAGGCAAATATTTGGAAGTGTGTGTGTGTGTGTGTGTGTGTGTGTGTGTGTGTGTGTGTGTGTGTGTGTGTGTGTGTGTGTGTGTCTGTCCAAGTGATAGATATTCTGATGTATGTGAGAGGGATGTAGCTAAATATGAATTCAGTTTTTGGAATGAACTGTTCAATTCTAAACAGATACAAATACTGACATGAATATTAGTACACTTTTTTCATATATTCAAATATTCACAGGGCATCACGTCCATACTAGAGTTGTGCGTCGGGACCAGGATCCTGTAGGACGCAGCAACAATGTCACGCAAGCAGGAAGTTTTCACTTCGAGCGGTAACGTGTAAAGCCCATGTGACAAACTAAGAGCCCAGAGTCATGCAGCTCTGCATAATGCACGTGCAACATCCTGCTAACAGTGTAGTAATGGCGTCAGGGTACTACAATAGAACCAAATTTGTGAGAAAAGAGCTATAAACATAAATAATAACTGCGCAGAAGGTTTAAACAGTCGTTCTACTCTAATTATGAACTCAAGATTGAGGTTGTATTTGTGTGTTTGTGGACATAGATATTTGGTCGCGTGTGTCACTGTATGGACATATGGACATGAGGGTCCTTGGAGGGGGTATGTGTGTGTTTGTTTATGTTGGTAGTAGATATTTGTGTGCATGTGTGGGTGTGATAGAGTATAAATCTGAATGCTCATCTTTCAGTGCCTGTGACAGAACACCCCTGTTCTAGGAATGAGTAATAATGGCGCAGGGTGATGACATCACTACAGAACATGCAGTGGACTCGATTGTGTAAGGATTACACACTGCAATTAACTCAGCCTGTAGTGATGATGTGCTCAGAACCACTGCATGCTGGGACATCCCCTTTCTCCTCCTCTGGTCATCTCTTGTCCTGGCAGACACATTCCAAAATAAATGAAAGAAAGAAATGAGTAAAGAAAAAAAAAATGTACATTTATTTGCACAACTTTGTCACTCCCTGTAGCACTCACTTCAGTTCTCCATTCCTTTCCTTACAGCTTTCTTTTTTTTTAATACTGCACTTTTTGTGGCATACATGTTGACTCTTAAGTAACACAGCAGCCGCTGCATGACTTGATTGATTGACGATCTGTAGCAGAGCATCAGTGATAAAGCGGCTGATCGATTGGGCTCAGATGTTGAAAAATATGTATTAACAAACCATCAGAAAATTGGATACATGCAAAGACAGGATTTATCTGATAGCATTGTGGATAATAGGGTCCAATATATAAGAAGAGCATAATAATTAGTTTGTCGGTTAAAGGTAGTCATATGCAGAACAGTGTTTGTGGTCATGTTTCAGTGCTACCTTGACCTTCATTTATACATGGCATTTGGACCAGTATACTGTACAAATTCAGCCAGAAAACCACTTAAATGATCACACAACATCCCTTTATCATCCTGGGACAATTTTCTGGGCTAGTTCTTCATCATGTTATCAGCATCGCTATCAACAAGGACTGAAGGAGACAGTAGCACACACTGGGACACATGGCAGAATGTTGCTGTGGATATTGGGTACTGGAAAATGTGTAGACTTTTTCAAAAAAGCAGGATTACATAATTGCATGTCATGTATTAATAACAAAGTCCAATGAAGGGTTTAGCCGATTCTGATCACTAGCCCATGAATGCCTGTTCCACCAACTTGGGCCCTAAATAACAACTTGTATTGTTAAACATGGCTGACATTTGTGAAATGAAATTTAGACAAGAAAAAAAAAATGCAAATATCTACAAGACGTTCTGATATATGCTTTATTGTTTTGTGTTTCCATTTTTCTTTTTGTTTTTCCAATAAACACCAATAGAGATTTTGTGTTAATGGATGGAGTGTCAAAAAAAAACATTGAGGAATTTGATGCAAATTTGTCAATTTGCTGTTTTATGTTCCTGGAAAAAAAATACTTGTCAATTATATACATCATACAATTTTGAAAATGTCTGTGTCAAACTCATTTGGTCACTTCCTTTTTAAACCGCTTCGACTCATCTGTATGTAAATGTTTTTGTAGGCCAAACTAAACTAAAAGTTAGTAGCAGATTAAAAAAAAAAAAACTGATTTTCTATGTATTCACATACATATGTTGATAAATAGCAATCACCCAATTTATAAAAATTACCAAATCACATTCACAGCATAGCCGAGTTACCTTTCGTGATGCCGACAAAAACTTCACAAACGGTAATGCTCTAAAGGTTGAAAATGGCAAATTAGTGACTAATCAGCAAAGCTGCACCTCGTAAGGGCAGCGTGCACTAAAACTTCCTGTAAGGCTCAGCTGATGCAGCGCGCCCGCTACCATGGACACCCTAGCGCTTCGTCTTTTTTTATGCAGCACCGTTTATTTGCCCTAATTGAATAGAAAGACTTATTTGTTTTCATTTATCGGTTTGTTTTAGATCCTTAATATGAAATGACTCATTAATGAAAAGCTGTTTTAATAAAAAAATAATTTAATCCTATGTAAATATATCAACCTTCAGTTCTAACAAGCATCAAAGTTCTATGTTTGCTAATTTGCCACATTGGTATGTCAAAATTCTTTTAATGAATTTGAGAGAGAGAGCTCAGTTAAGAGTAAATGCAAAAACTATTATGTAAATTCTGAAAGTCGACTTTTTGCCATTTATTTCAACTAGACTGAAAGAAATCAGATGCTTTAGTAACTGCTTTATCCTGGTCAGGGTGATGGTGGAGTCTATCCCAAGAACATTACGTGTTAGGGGTTGGAATGCTCATCTGTCACAGGGCCCAGTGCTATGGAAAGTCAGTAATAAAATTATATAAAACATATTAAGAATGGTATTTGAAGGTGGGATAAAACGCCATGACAAACACCACGTAAATGAAAAACATGAAAGAAGCAACTTTTTTACATTTGCAAAAAAACATTTATACTATGTTAAGAAAAGTAGGATTATATTGTATGTCTACTATGATAGAGAGATGTTAGTCTTTATTGCAAATCAGTCACCATTAGTTATTTACTGCCTCAAGTGGAACAACATCTGAGCAGTCCTCAAATAGAAATTGCCATCAAATTTTCTATGACAAAACAAATAGAAATAAAAAACTTTATGTTTTGGTAACAGTAAGTCTTGGTCAGGTGTTGGGTCACCACAAGCTCCTAGAACAGCTTCAACGCACCTTGAAATAGATTCTACAAGTCCCTGTAACTGTACCAGAGAGATGAACACCATTCTTCCAAAAACATATTCCCTCAGTTGGTGTTTTGATGATGGTAGATGATTGTTGAAAACTGTCTGACACATCAGTCCAAAGTCTTGAGGTGACTGCAATGGCCATCACCTTTACAGAGAGTCCTTGTGCCTTAAATCATATGGATGACTCTAGAAAATTTTTGCATGACTTTAGCTATAAAACCTCTTATGGATCTCTCACTCTTTTTTCTTCCATGTGGACATGTCTATATTTGAAGAATAAGTATGCCTTGAACTGTCAATGTCTGTGAAACATGGTGGCGGATCCATGATGGTGCAGCTATCTTAAAGAAGCCACATGCCCTGATTAGTGTTACTGCAAAATAGTATAACAAATAAAGAAATATGTGGCCATTTTATGAGACCAGGTGCACTTTATAGTGTAAACACTGTTCCCTCATGATGTTCTTATAGTTCAAGGTGATGATGTCCCCATAAAATTAACAGCTGTTAAGGGAACCATCAGCAACAAAAGCCTCACAAAATTCTGTTTTTCTCAGAGATACAGCTAACACACCAGATGGAGTATGTGCTAGAGCAGTAAGTCAAATTACACTCTGGTCCATAAATATGTGGACATTGACAAAGTCAGTCGTATTTTAGTTGTACGCCATTTAAATTATGTAATAAATATGAGCTGTAAGTTTAGACTTTCAGCTTTAATTTGAGAGTAAATGGTATAGGAATTACAGCTCTTTTATATGTACACCGTCCCCAAACTGCCAACACCCCCGCCCGGCTCCTTTTGCTCCCTTACTGAAGGCATGTTGAAGCTTGTTTGAAGTTTGCTACAGAACATTTGTAGAAGTCTTCAGATTACTGAGCGAATATAATGTGCTTACATGATGGTACAGGGCTGTTTTCTTTGCTGAAGCGGAAAGAATGGAGCCTTGTACTGGAAAATTCTTGAAAAGAATCTGTTGCCATCCATTAGGATGATGGGGATGAGATGTGGGTGGACTTTCCAACAGGACAACGATCCAAATCATCCTGCAGAAGAGACTCTCAATTGGTTTCTTTGGAAGAAAATAAAGGTGTTGGAATGGCCCAGTCAATCACCACACTTAAACTCAATAGAAAATATGTAGAATGAACTAAAGATAATGATTCACCATTTCATAAGGACTGTTTGTGTAGAAAATGAGCAAAAACCAAACCTAAACACTGTGAGAGATTAGTTTATTTGTATTTTATACATCTTGAAACTGTCATTGCATATATTACAGTTGTTTTTTTTTCATGTGAATAGCTGTACTGGAAATTTGCTTAATAGAAAAATAGTCACTGTGTTGAATACTTTTTCCCCCTACTATAACTCTCAATGTTAAGTCCAAAGAGCTGTCAATGCCAATAAAGCAAGCCATCATTAGGCTGAAAAATTAAAACAAACCAATCAGAAATAGAAAAAACATTAGGTTTGGCTAAATCAACTATTTGGTTACTATCTTTCAAAGACAGAATGCACTGGTGTGCTAGGGAACACCACAAGGCCCAGAAGACCATGAAAAACAACTGTGGTAGATGACAGAAAAATTCTTTCCCTGGTAAAGAAATATCCCTTCACAGCAGTTAGTCAAATCAAGAACACTGCCCAGGAGGTGGGCATACAGTATCTGTCAGAGTCAACTATCAAGAGAAGACGTTACCAGAGTAATTCAGAGGGTTTACCACAAGATGTAAACCATTGGTAAGCCTCAAAAACAGGAAAACCAGATTAGATTTCGCCAAAAACTAATCTAAAAAAAGGCTGTACAGTTCTGGAACAGCATCCTATGGACAGATGAGACAAAGATCAACTTGTACCAGAGTGATGGGAAGAGAAGAGCGTGGAGAAAGAATGAACTGCTCGTGATGATGAAGCAAGGTGGCACGGTGGTGCAGTTAGCACTGTCGCCTCATAGCAAGTAAGTCCTGGGTTCGATCCCCGGGTCACCCAGGGTGCCTTTCTGTGTGGAGTTTGCATGTTCTCCCTGTGCATGCATGGG
>JAQQZR010000018.1:9597841-9614996 GCA_030068235.1 Notoglanidium macrostoma | reverse complement strand
CAGTCTCTTTTAAAGTCATAAAAATAAAGAAATAATTGAATTAGAAGGCGTGTCCAAACTTTTGACCGGTAGTGTATGTCTCGTTATTGGCAGGGATTCGTAATTGATGGACTATGGAATAAGGATTGGGTGGCTTGCAGTAAATTTTCAGCTTCGAAATTGCGCAGTGGCATTCTTACATTTGGGAATGAATGTTCTGAAAGTTTTCAGCCTTGATAAAAGATCTCACACAGCTCAACTTAGCTCTGTGTCTGCCAATTGAACTGAAAGTCGATCGGCCCTGGTGGCTCCTTTAAGCCAAAAGTTGGCTTTAAGTCTGTTGGCTGCGGAGCCCATCACACTCGCTAATGTTGGCACAGCATTGACAAGGTGGATTTAAAGGTGGCTGCATGTGGCTTAGGGTGTTATGACAGTTCCAGGCTTCAACAGAGCTTGCAAGCACAAGTGACACACACTGAAGTGAAAATTTTGAACCACACATATCAGCAATGTCTCTTGAGCTAAACTTAACGTTGTGGGGACAAAAAACTGTTTTAAAGAACACAAAGCGTAATCGCCATGGTCCCCACAATGCAATAAAAACAAACACACACTATACATGTGGATGCGTGCACACATCCTCCTGTTCCCCATATCCCTTTCTGACTCCTTGGCCCTGCTTGACACCCAGATGCACAAACAAACACACAAGTTCACACTAGACTATCTTTTATCCCTCCACCAAGCACTGAATCTTGGGAATATGAGGCAAATGAAAAATGACTTACTAGGAAATTGGCAGGTAATGGGATCCTGATGCAATTTTGTTTAGGCGCCAGGCTGTATGTGAAAGACAGGCTAAAAGGACAGAGCAGAAAAAGAAAACGAAGCTCACCCACATATGAACACGCTGTCTTGCAGAATACTTTTTTTTTTTTTTTTTTCCTACCACTGTTTTATTTATTCCTGGTAACCCTAAGAATAGTGATGCTTTACACAGATTTCCAAACAATGTTTCTGTCTGAGAAAGTGATTCATTTGATTGTTAGTCAAATGATTTAACCCTAATGGCGAAATAAATAATAGAGATGTAATGGGGGAGATATTAGAATGATAGAAGACAGGAAAATGCGTTCTAAAATCCCCCCCTCATTATAATAATTGAGCAGCAATGCTGCCAAAAGAGCAAAACATAAATATCATTTAATATTTCAAACATGCTGTAGGAGGCATCCTCCAATTTATTCATGAACTGCCAATGCACATTGTCCAAACATCCATCAAAATGGCAGCCAGAACAGTTCTAATCCCAAACATCACCTCGACCCCAATATTTCAGCTGGTGCGTGCAAAACGGTAGCCAGTGTCACGCCCTGACATTTTACTGTTGAGTCGGAGTGTCTCCTGGCTCTTTCGCCTGCTGTCATGGAGACGATAACAGACAGATACGGGGATAGCCAGCGGGTGTGTATTTTGATGAGAAGCTCAACCAGCTCTGCGTGTTAGTTTGTGTGTTAAGTCACCGGTAAAGATCCCAGCTTCCATCAAAAGATCAGCGTTAGCTTTCGGCCTGGGCGCCCATTCTCTTTGCGTGTCACTGCTTGATATGAATAGTGTTTCTACTGTTGCGCATGGTGTATTTCTGCCAGATGGTCTTCTTTAAATGTCACACTTTCGAGTGCTCACCTCGATGATGATGAAGTCTAACAAAATCTATTCCGTTTAAGAGCGAGGCTAATAATTCTTAATGTCCCATCAGGCAGAGAGGGATAATTGTGTCATGTTCACCAATTGTTGTTTTGTTTTTTTTTGTTTTTTTTACAGGCATTTCACAGGACTACACATGGGTGACCAGTGTTGAAGCACTATAGTAGCTGATAGCCTTCAAATGAGGTCTCAAAACAAATGACCAGTCATTTACTTGTAACACAGTTAACACAGAAATATACCTCTCCGGCAATGTCAATTATATTTACTATTCTCAAGCGTTAGCTTCTTTAAATAGGCTTTAACCCAATGCAAAGTCTTGTTGCCACCGTAAAGACCTCAACCGACTAAATTTTAAAAGCATTTCAATCTACAAAGGCTACATCAGAGGCATGTTAGAGTCTTGTAAAACATATTAGAGCTGGTTATCCATTGTCTCGTGTCACTTTTCAGGTGATTGGTTTTGAAATTATAGTCGGCACTTTGCACAAAAAAGGCTTAGTAATAAAGAGGAAACACCTTAGCAATGTAATTTCTGCTTCTTTGGGTTACAGGCCACTTTAGATCCAGTTCTGTTAGCGTACACTTCAGGACAGTTTGGCAAAAATGTTTAAGTAGCTAAGTGCCCGCTATGGTGGAGGCTGAAGCGGAGTTCATCTTGTTCTTATATTCTATTATTTATATACATATTTATAGAGGAAATTGTATATGAGCGCAACGAGCTGATTAGATAATGTATATGGAGGTAATATGGAGCAACGGATGAGTGCTAAAAGTAACCAGGAGAGTTTGATCGGCATAGCCGAAATAACAGACTCGGTCAAAAATGGCTTTTATCAAACAAAATGAATGGGGAAAAGCAAATCTATACACTTTTTGTTGGTGCCAAAACTAACCAATGAATCCAAAGTCAGAAATTATGTAAAGAATGTGCAAATGGATGACTACCAGCTTAAATTTATTGTTGGTAACCTTAGCATTTTTTTTGAATAATTTAACTACGACGTAGTATTGCGTAAAGGGCAGAACGAGAAATTTGGACTAATCTTTGGAATTATACCAGTAATGTACAAAAAGCACATTTAGCATGCTAATTGATTAATCACAGAATTAGTTCTGGTGTGACTACTCCCAGTTGGCATTTAAATGAAATTACAGGTAGCCTTTATTATCACACATACAGATATATTAGAGTGAAATAATTTCCTTCACATATCCTAGTTCGTTGGGGACGTGAGGTCAGAGTGCCATGTTAGCCATGTTGCTCAAGGGCATGCTGAAGGGTTCAAGAGTCTCAGCTTGCCATTGATTTGAACCTATGACCCTCTGATCAATATGCTAGAACCGTAACCGCAGAGCCACCAGAATTTCATGCTGAGAGTCGGGGCATACATTTTTCACACCGTAATCAAAAAGATATCAACATATCTATTAAAAAAAAGTCACAACACCCTAAAGCAACCTTATCTCCTGTTTCATGCACAAAAACAATCCCTTCCTTTCACCACCAGAGGTCATTATCCCCTGAATACAATGGTGTCCATAGTTACACACATTCTTTCCCACATGTCCTTACAGCCTTCGGATTGCAGCCTTCCTATAGAGACATAGAGGCTTCTGCTTGCTCATCTCGAGCTATATTTATTGCTTCCCCAGAGATATGATGGCTTGATCAATATCAAGGCTTATTCATATATTCTGCACCTTGAAATAGGCCATAATGAAATTGACTAAATCTATTTTGTTTATAAAAACTCTTCTTCCTGCCTGCCTGAAGTGTTCATAAATGACCCCGAATGTATAAATAAACGTGTTCACCTTTTAAGCTTACTTGAATTTCTCTGACAGATCCCCCAGGAGACTGCTCACCCAGCATGCTTGGAGCCTTAGAGCAACCCTGGAGACCCCTGCCAGCTTCAACATGGCTAGTCCATCCCCACGGGGGCAGAGCCGTAAAGGATAAGACTAGCCCTACAAGAATACTTGGACAAAGGGACAGGAGTTTATCCAAACCTCTGGTATTATATAAGCAAAGACATGTTCCTGTCAAACACATCAAATCAGAAAATTGCTCAGGATACTTATAACCTTACATTTCCATGTACGTTGCTGATTGTGTGAAAATCACATGCTTAATGGATGTGCAATCCTTCCTCATTCTTGACATGTACAACCAGGATTCCAAAAAAAAGTTGGGATGCGAGGATAAAATCAAATACAAAATATAGCAACAACGGAAATTCCGGACTCTAAAACGGGAAAGAATGTAATCACCTTTTCTCCGAACTACATTTAATCGAGCATAGGTCAATTCTGTTTTTATTCTCGTTTTGCACAGCATCCAACTTTATTTGGAATTCGGGTTGGGCGGTGACTTCAGCAGGCATGTCAAGTTTTGTCTTAAATGCATTGTTTAATCAGGTTTAGAGCTTTAATGTAAGCTCTACAAATGTTCAACACTCTTGTTCCATGATCTAGACAACTTATGAACACGCAAACCATTTTAAATATTGGATTGCATACATATAGACGCAGAAGAGTAATGAAACAATCTACTGAACTGGCCTGCTGTGAAGCAAAGCTTTACACAATACAAATGCCAGTCTCCAGTAATAACAGGGGGGGAAATGCTACCCCGTTAAGTATTTCTGTCGGGCCTGGAACTAGTAATTGTAATTTAACTCTGTGATGGTCTTTCTCCATTTCAGCCTTGATCTACTCCATGGTTGTAGTAAATCTCGTCAGAAAAAAACACAAAATCTCAAACAAAATAAACCAAACGGGTTGATCTCACCTGTTGTCCTATGTTAAGTGCAGTAAGGCATTGGCTGATCTACCCATTAGCCATGTGATGTCTCAGAAATTTTGAATTCACCAAATGAATTTAGAATGGATTTGTTTCTGTGTTCTAAATCAAATAATTTCGTGCACCATAATTCACTTAAAAGATTTTTTTTTTTTTTTAATTAGTCACTCCACTAAAGGGCAAAACAGAATAATAAACTCAGCTACTGACAAAATGTGCTAATGAAAGGTAATTCTTCCTTAGCATCCTAAAAATCGCACCAAATCCCAATTAATTTCATTTCAGTTCCAGGTTTTAACAGCACAAAATGCGGGTGAGTTCAGACACCTAATGGTAAAAACCATAATCTGGAAAATTAGTTTTCTGATGAACTGCAGCCTGTTCATCTGTTTTGAAGGAGATATACAGTACCAGGCATTCATTCACAGGGTTTTCTTTATCTTGTCTATTTTCTACATTGTAGGACAATCCTAAAGACATCAAAACTGTGAACATATGGAATGATGTGGTAAATAAAAAGTATATAAAAAAACAAAACCGGTTTCCTATTTTAGATTCTTCCAAGTAGCTACTGTTTTTCTCAATGACGGCTTTGCACATTATTGGCGTTATCTTAACCAGTTTCATGAGGTAGTCACCTGGAATGCTTTTCAATTGACAGATGTGCCTTGTCAAAAGTTAATTAGTGGAATTTCTTGCCTTCTTAATACATTTAAGACCACCTGTTGTGTTGTTTCAAGTTAGTGTTGGTATACAGTAAATAGCTCTATTCCACAAGTAATCCATATTATGTCAAGAACCACTCAACTAAGTAAAGAGAAATGACAGGCTATCATTACTTTAAGACATGAATTGTCTTTTAAGCAATAAAACTAAAGAAAAAACATTGAATTAGAAGATGTGTCCAAACTTTCGCCTGGTACTCTATGTTCAATCCATTTGTCCATTGACATCCCTGTCTTAGAGCATTTGTAGGAACTTTGCCAGTTAGCCCCTAAAATATGCCTTTCTCTCAAAACCCATGCTGAGAGAGCAAGACAGCTTATTAGGATCTTGGCATTAGAGTTAAAAGGCACTTCTCTTTTATGGAAAAAAAAAACAAAAAAAACTCCACTTTCTGCCTGCCACCGGGGATGTTCATAAACTCCCCTAAAATAAATGTCTTCACCTTTTAAGCTTACTTGAAGCTATCTGACAGATATCTCAGGAGACTGCTTACCCAGCATGCTTTGAGCAACCCTGGAGGCCCCCCACAGCCATCCAGGACTTCCCAGCACCCTCCACCCACCTCCCATCCAAGGTGGTCAGCAAGTTATAACACAACCACCAGTCCGGTCCATCCCCAAGGGGGCAGAGCCATGAAAGATAACACTATCCCTACAAGAATACTTGGACAATGGGAGAGAAGTTGATCCAAACCTCTGGTATTATATAACCAAAGACATTTTCCTTTCAAAAACATCAAATAAGAAAATTTGTGATTTATTTATTATGAGAATTCCTTTTGTTTTCCACGTATTGTGTTGATGGTGTACAACTTGCATGCTTAATCAAAAGTTACATTGTAATATGCACTCATGCAATTCTTTCCACAGTCCTGTGTCTTGGTCTGGATGTAGTTGTATTGTTCTTATAAGATGAACTTGTGGTGAAGTTGCAAGTGTGATCTAAAAGTCCTTAGAGGAAACATGAAGGAATAGGAAACGGCACTGGAAGGAGGAATTCTCCTATATAAAATTCTGCACCTTTTGAGCATGTGGTTGCCACCGTGGAACTGGGAAAAGCAGTTACTGTTTACCGCAGGCTGAATAGTGGTGCGATGTGAGGATATTGAATGGAGAAATTGGTGCAATGATTGGAAATCTTTTCAACTCGTGTTGATTTTCAAGGTAGGTAGGAAAGCATTTAGTACGAATGGAAGTGCTTGCATTTTGTGCAGTCAGCCTGAAGGCACCTCATTCAGGAACTCCACTGCTAATGGAAAGAGAATAAATGGGAATTCATACAACGCTAACAAGGAAGAAGGTGAAGTTTCAGTCATGGTGTGTTTCTCAAACTTCAGTTATTTTATAACTCTGTATTGTGGATTGCACCGCCTTCTCCACTGGATCCCTCCATTAGCCAATGAGACATCCAATGGCTAGAAAAAAAAAAAAGTAAAACCTTTTTTTCTTTTTTGCTCCTATCCTTAAACATTCTGTCTCCTCACTAGCTTTCATTTTTAAGGGAAATCCTTCTGAATCTGGAGTCAGGTATGTGTTTTCCCCTCCTCTTGAATAGTGCAATAGTGTACCAGTCCAGCTGTTTGTCTATTTTCGACCCTGCGTGTACAATTTTGGCTATGTAGATTTCTGAAAACCTAAAATAAATAATTTTTCCAAATTCTTGTGTTTTCTTTTTCCTCAAGATGTATATTGTAGAATATATTCTTGTATTCAGTATATTCTATATTGTAAAATCATTCTTCTCCAGTAAAAGAAAAAACATTAAAAGCCTAACATTGGCAGATTGCAGTTATATATAAACGTCTGACCTCATCTGTAAATCTAAATTCATATTTCAACATCCAACTTCCAAACAATGTGATGCGTCAGTATGACCTCAAGTGCTACAGTAAGTTCACATTTCTGTGATAGTTGAGCACCCTACCTACTACTCTCCTAGAACTTCTGTTCACATACTGCTGTTGAATTCATCACAGGTTGCAAAGCAAGTCCACTCAACCGGGACTCAGATAAGGCAGGTTGTTTACATATACTCATACGGCCGACACTATTGTCCAAAGTGGCTTACAGGATACAGTTGAGCAGTTGAAGGTTAAGGGCCTTGTTCAATGACCTTAAACTTCAGGAAAAATTCTGCAACGTGTCCCAATCATAGGGCTTGCTCAAAAAATATAGTCCTCAGCCAAACCCTGTAATTCAACTCAACTGTAACAAATATTTTGTAAATTTCTAAATAACTAAAAGAAGATGCTGAGAATTCACTTGCCACTAAGAGAGACCTGGCATTTAGTAGATAAACCTTAACAGCTGGTATACCAACAGTAAAGATAAGTAAAAATATCTTTTTTTTTTCCCCCTCTCGTCAGTGTCCTCTCCGGTGAATACAGGTGCAGCAAGATCATTTGTACAGTTTATATGAGGAACGCAAGGTGCTTGGAGTAACTAAATGACACTGGCATAAACTAATGCTTTAGCTAATCAAAAATCCATTATTCCTCATCACATGAACATTCTCCAACACCTTTTCTTGAACCAGTTCCAGGAGTTGTTGTTCCTGAACCAAAAAGCTCATTATGTTTCATAAGACCTCTATTTCCAGCCCACTCACTGGCACTTAAATGAAGCATCTGGCATTGCTATCTCTCCTTTCAATCACTTTCCCCTGTTCCCCATTTCCCTATTCCTTGCAGGTCCGTTCCTCTACTTTAATGATACTGTAATTGAGCATTATTCAGCTAGCCGCGACCTGGTAATGGAACAGGTCTATGCAGGAACAGCAATCTCGCACCAAGATGATTTGTTTGTATAAATGCTCATCCCTCTTCTCAGCCCAGTCACTGAGTGTGCATGAACAGTTGAAGACCCTCTCTCACTCACTCACACACACACAAACACACATACAGATGCACCACACACACTCGCTTTCTTTTTGAATTGCCCTTGTAAACGCTTGGGCTTTGACACAGCCTGCAGGAACCTACATATCCGACGCACATTAATGCATTTTAATGTGTGTGTGTATGTGTGGAAAGGAAGAGTAGTGAGCTTGGGAGAAAAAGATGGAGATCTAATGTCATGCGTAAATGTCTCTGGGCAGTGAAATTGGCACGTGCTGATGTGACACCTGCTGTTTTGTAACAATCTAGGATTTCAGAACAACAAAACAGTGCCCCCGGTGTGGCGCTTAAGTGGCAAAGGCCACATTCTGCTCCAGAGAAAACAAATCACAGAACTATTTTTGACGGCAAAAAGACCAGCAGCCGATGACTTAAATTTGTTTGTTTGGTTGGCTTGGCTGGTGATTACAGTTTCATGCCGTTTTCTTTATCAGTCAAGCATCCAGTGTCATTATATACACTCTTTGGCCAAAGGTTTATGGATACATGACCATAACACTCATATATGTGCTTTTTGAACATCCCGGCCCAACCTACTGTTCTGGTATAATAACCTTCAGGGTTCTGGGAAGGCTTTTCACTAGATTTTGGAGCATGACTGTAGGGATTTGTCCATTCAGCCACGAGACCATTAGTGAGGTCAGGCACTGGTGTCAGGTCTGGGGTGCAATCAGTGGTCCAATTTATCCCAAAGGTGTTCAATGGGGTTGAGGTCAACTTTGGAAAATCATGTCCTCTTGAACCTCACTGTGCTCACTGGGGTATTGTCATGCTGGAATAGGTTTAGGCCCCTTAATGCTACAGCATACAAAGATATTCTAGGCATTTGTGCGCTTCCAACATTGTGAAAACAGTTTGGTGAAGAACCACATATTGGTGTGATGGTTAGGTATTTGGTGGTTAGGAAAGTTTTGGCCATATAGTATATACTTATTATAAATGTATTGTCCTAACCAATGGATCACATACTAAATGTCTGTGTAAACAGATTAGTGCTACTATTACTGATGTGATTGTTTTTGAATTAAAGTTTGGATATACACAGTTAGCTTTGAGAAAAAAAAAAAGTTGTCTTATAATAATAATAATAATAATGTTTATTTTACATAGCCATTAAGAACACTTTGTTATATGAAAAGAGACTACTGCATCATCATTAAGAAAAACAGGTGACCTTTGAACATTTTACATTTTTTACACATTTACCTATAATTGAGGCAATCCTGCAGTCACCAAATAGACCCTTCATAGCCTTAACTTTTGTTTTTGTAATTAATACTGCAATTAATTATATTATTATATCACATTATATCACAAAACCAGTAACAAGTTTAACAATTACATTTATTAATGCTTGTGTACACATTACTCTGTTGTGTGTTAACGTATACGCTTCATTATCTGATTATTTCATGTTTATGTCAAGTGTTAGCTCATGTATTATTTAATCATCAAGTAAGCATTAGTTCACGCGTTAAGGTACGCTTAGTTGTGCACCCGTATTGTAAATTGTTATGAAAATATCTATCAGATTGACAGCTTGGCCTGTGACGTAGCAGGTTAGATCAACCTGGATTTTTCATCAGGGCAGCATGAATCATCCAGCAACAAATAATACCAAAGTACAGGGAAAAATTAATCACAGACTAGCACTGAACTTTTAGCACTTCAGAGCTTATACTGGCAAACAGTAATTGCTTTTTTTTACAGTTGATTGTGCTGCCATAACATTCGCTGCAAGTGAGGTTTAATTACAGGGACTGCACAAGAGTGTTTCATCTACTAACCTGAGACAGACATGGCTGCACGGATATGGACCCGAATGAAATTTCCTCAACACTGAATTAATTCGGATCATTTGTTTTTATGCCTAATTAATGTATTTCTGTGAATTGTTCATTATCATAACACATATTCCACTAAGACCGTAAGTTCAGGAAATAGTAAGCAGAATTTGACTTTATATGGCACTGTGTGTGGCCTATGCAGAGATGAGGTCTGTGATCTCTCACCAGATGAGACTCTGTCCTTTATTTATTGTTCCCATCAACTTCTTATCACATATGGTCTACCACAACTGCTGTTCATAAATCATTCTCACCTAAAACAAAATCAAACTAATTCGACTATCCTGTCAATAATAGCATAGGAATTTCAAAGTATGCTCATGGATGAATAAATTCTGGGAGAATCTACCAGATTTCAGGGCAGCCTACCATCTATCTTCTGCATTAAAGAGACTCAACCACCGGATCTCAGAGAAGACCATCTTCCACATACTGTATTAGGGAGACACTACTTCCATTTGTCTCCAGTGGCAGGATTTAGGTCCATGTATTCCATATTTTGTTTTTATTTGTAAGTTTTTGTTGTTGTTTTTTCCCCAAGTTAGATTTTTTTTCATAAGTATTCAGTGGTTCTTCCAGGAAATAGTTCAATGAATACCCAGTTGAATAATATTCTTCTGTTAGACATATTTAAATTACCCTCTGACAGGCAATTATAAAGGCTATTGCTTGCTTATTTAAAATAAACTGTTGTGCTAACAGAGTCATTGTTTTGTACAGTACATGCTTGGAAATAAATAAAAGCCTCTGAGACCATTATTGTAATGGTTCTGCTAGACATGTTTAAATGAACCACAGACAAACAGCTATAAAATAATTTGCTCACATAATCCGCTGAGCTAGCAGACTAAGTAAAAACCACGGAGAAACTTGTCTGCACCATACACGCTTTAATTATATGTGTGTGTGTGTGTGTGTGTGTGTGTGTGTGTGTGTGTGTGTGTGTGTGTAAGCAGCCAGGCAACGGAGGTTAAAGCAGAGAGAGCTTTTATTTACAAAAGGCAAAGTCCAACACATGAGGCAAAAGGCAAAGTCAAAAAACAGGCGATGGTAAAAGTCCAAAACAATAATCCATAAACCAGGTAAGCTAGAGCATGATCAAAAGGCTTGGTGTCAACAGAGAACTGATTAACGCTTCACAAAGAACCCTGTGATGGGAAAACCAAACTCAAAACAGGTGAAAACAATCAATAATCAGGAACCTGTGAGCAGGGTAGTGTGGAGGAGTGCTGTGAGGTGCAGTGCTCAGTGACGATGTTTGGAGGCCACTGAAATTTTCTGGGAAACTGAGTGCATTAAGCGCTGAGACAGAGAAGTGGGTGACAGTGATGACATGACAATATATGTGCATATTGCTGAGAGGAAGGTTTGCTTTGCAACACTGGTCTAAAAATGTATTATTTGGAATCATTAAAAATAACCTTATAAATTGCTGTTACATATGTCAGTTCGAAATTCTAAATTGGAGTCAGATGTTTAAATAATTGTAGTAATGTATGTATTTATCTTTCACCTGGACTGATTTCCACCATTGATTTTAGGTTAGGTAGGTTAGCAATTCCTTCATTTTTCTCCATATTTTTCTTCATTTCCCTCATATTTGTTTTAATTTCAACAACTCATGGATATTGTAATATATAGCTCGTGACATTAAACTGTGATGTTATTTTTAACTATTAAAAAAGCTATAAAACTATATAAGTTTTCTTTTCTGTAATCATTACACCGATGCATTTTTGCAGACTACCTCATTCAGTGATTCCTGTTCTAGTGGGCTGATGGATGTGGAAAATTATGTGTTCGTCTGCAATTCTAACCAATCCATCTCAAGGGTTGACATCTTGTGAATTCTGAGGTGCTTTCCTGCACACCACAGTTGTAATGAGTGGTTATTTGAATTATTCTAAGGTAGTCTGTATAAGCTCTATATACTCTAAATGCTCAAATCAGCCTGTCTGACATCAACAACCATGCAACGGTCAGAATCACTTGGATCACATTTCCATCCTGTCTGATAGTTGGTGTAAATATTAACCGAAGCTCTTGAAATGTATTTGAATGACTGTATTTATTGTGCTGTTGCCACATGATTAGCTGGCTGGATAATTGCATATATGAGCAATAGTACAGATGTTCCTATGAAAATGGATGGGACACCATGATTGGAACATTCCCTTGCAGGGCATTTCAGATACACACATTCACATGCTTAACCATAGCAATAAGAATCTGTCAGAATTAAATAAAGAATTGCAGCTTTAATTATAAAAACAGTGGTTGATGCTACTTGGCCTTTTCTAGTTCAGCCATTCTTTCTTTAAAAGTGTTTTTGTTGAGAACATGTTGTACTGGCTGTACTCTTTTTCAGCTGTCCGGAATAGTCCCCAATTCCTGCATTTGTTAGCCAGAAGAGGCGGATGTAGCGGCAGTGGATGGTGTACAGACTGGAGCTTGGAGGAAAAAATGGAAAATGGGAACAGGAACAAAGGTTACTTACATGGACATGGACAGGAGGCTTTGGCAGGAGATGTAAAAATCTTGGCAGGACCTGGAGGGAGAAGCTTTGGGAGAAGATGCCTTTTTTTTTCCCACCTTTGGTCTTAGTTACTTCCTGTCCAGCTGTGCCCTCTGGTAAATTTTATGTTTGGCTCACAGCAACAGTGGGAGTCAAATTTGCTGGATGGAGTACCTTAAAACCTAGCAATCAATTTCCTGCAAAACCAGTAAGGTGTATTGTCTTTTGTATATTGCAATGCTAGTCTTCACTAGACAGCAGCAAGTAGACCACTGAATCAGACATGCACTTCTCTTTAAGATGTTCAACCCTAGGAATGAACTCATCTTTTTTTGGGAATTGGTACCTCCATGGATTCAGTATTAAGTAGTTTGAATCCTGGGAATGACTACTGAGGTCAGGCGCTTAGACCACATGCTATCTATATTCCCACCCCCTATGCTCTGTTCTAGCTTACATCCTTTTTCCTTTACGACCTCGTTGAGAAGAGAAGGGTGGTCATGTATTTCACAAATATTCAATATTAGTACAGGAGTTCATCTGCAAAGCTACAAAGACAACAATCATTACATAGTATTGACAATGACAACAGCTCCACTCAGTATATAGCATTCTTGATTTATTTCTAGCACAAATGTTATCAAAGACAATTTATTCAAATCAATTAGTTCAGACTCATCTGATTAAACATGCATAAAATGTATGTGAAAACATAATGACATCAAGAATACAAGAATAGATAAATAATATGTTCAAAATGCATATGCTGTATCTGTTTCTTTGTAGAGTTCATGACATAAAACAGACCGGATAACATGCACAAAAACTAGTAGCCAAAAGTCTGGTAGTATGTGTGTGTGTGTGTGTGTGTGTGTGTGTGTGTGTGAGAGAGAGATTCAGTCTGTTTATACTCATCTGTGTGCTCACAAAACTTTTCTCCCATCATTCTGTTTAAATTTTTTGCTCTGTATATAAAATGACTACATTTAATTTTTTTTTTTTTAGCCCAAATCTATCAGTAACTTCATGTTAAGGTTAGGTAAAATATCAAGTCATTTCAACAGACACTGACTGAGTAATGTTACACATGTGTCCATGTCTTTTTAGCATCATATTTTAGTTATGAGAAAAGGATTCGCTGATGAACGGTTTTTGCCAACAATTTGTTTGGCTTCATTTCAAATGCAACTGACCAATTTAAGAAAATGGCTGGTTTTCTCATTTCATCATTCCAACCCTGAAACGTAAAATGAGATCACTGCTCTCCCTGTAGCCTACTACTAAAGGTTTCTGGCAAAACTGCACCCTCAGCTCATGCTTCAGCTCTCCAACCAGCAGCAAAAATCCTTCTGCCTGTTTACATCTAGCTAGCCTAAATAAGCCAGAATTTAAATAAATACCCAAAACGAATGTAGCCGAGACCATATACTAAGCTTTTAATCATTGGATTTTATTGATTAGAAAAGTTGGCTCTAACATTAGTTTTAAAATAGCTAGCTATGTGTCAGTAGGCTAATCTGCCTGATAGCAAATAATAATGGTGATGTCAAACTTTATATGGATTAACTACAGCATAGTTAAATAACATCGTACTCATACAAATAACCAGAGTAACTATAGTGTCTCTCATGTCCTAATAAGTATACGATAGACCTGGAGAGCTCAGGGAGCGTAGTTGTAGTGAGTGTATGTGTGTGTGTCCATTTGGTAAGAATCAAAATGAGACGGATGAACAGCAGCCCTGCAGAAGTAAAGAGAATGGTGGGGGAGTGGGCACGGGATTACCGAGGATTGTATTCGAACTCACCCAAATGGTCAAAGTTGTCAAAGCTTCACCATTCAAAAGGGAATGTAACCTATGGAGGGCAGGACAACTTTGAAGCTGTAGAAAAAATATCCGGAGGCTTCAGCCCAATAGACACCCCTGATTTGAATACAGTGTACACTAGGCTGTTAATGAGATAAACAGGCCAGATCTTTCTGAAAACTGGACAATAAGCAGAGTTACCAAACTACTGCAATGTCCATATTTTGGCATGTTTTTAATGTCACTGACATTAAACTTTGGATGCAAAAGTTGCCCAGTACCACCACATACACTGTCTGACCAAATGTTTGTGGACTATCAAACTAATACATGGCCTTTCGCCAAATTGTTGCCACAAAGTTCTAGAAGTGTCTAGAACATTTTTATATTCTGTATCATAAGGAATTCCCCTTTACTGGAACTGTTGCAGTATAACAGTGCCTCTGTGCACAAAGCAAGGTCTATAAAGACATTCCTTGCCAAGGTGTAGAAGAACATGAGTGTGACCTAACCTTAACCCTACTAAACACTTTTGGAATGAATTGGAACTCTGATTGCATGTCAAGCCTTCTCACTCTGCTTCAGTGCCTGACCTCACTAATGCTCTTATGGCTGAATGAGTACCAATTGCCACAGCCATGCTCCATAATCTAGTGAAAATCCTTCCCAGAGGAGTGGAGGATATTACAACGGCAAAGGGGTCTTAATCTATAGTGGGATGTTTTAACCAGAACATATGGTTGGTTTCCACATTCTTTCAGCAATAGAGTGTACACCTGGTTACTTGTGTAGTATGAGCACAGTGTTATATGATTTCTGCCACCATGTCCAGTTATTAAGTCATACAGTTAATCAATAAATTTAATACAGAAATGTGTACCGTATATACTCCATTCAAACAACGCAGCGTTGAACTTGTAAGACAACATTCAATCCAGCTTTTCTGAAGTCATAAACTGTAATTTGTAACAAATCCATATAACTGTTCTGTTTCCATGCACGTCAGACTATTGTGATAACAAAGTAAGCCTAATTGTTCTTAGGCGTACAACTTTAGCAGTTTGCCTCTAAATGCAAGATTAGTGGATGCTTTTTTTTTGTTTTTTTTAACCAGTGATTTGGGTGAGATCGCCTGTACTACCTTTTTTGTGTTTTATTTCTCTAGAAGTTCTTGGCATGTGAAAACACACACACACACACACACACTTCTATCTTTTTGAGGACACTCACTGAATGCATTCCCTAGGCCTTATCCATCAAAACTATATGCCTAACCCCAACCCTTATCCAAACCCTAACCTAAACATAATTCTAACCTGAACAATAAAACCCAAGTCTTAACCTTCAAACAGGCCTTTGAAGAAGTGAGGACCAGCCAAAATGCCCTCACTATGTTGGTTAAATACATGTTTTGGTCCTCAGGTCGTTATTTCATCGGTTGGTTTAATTCATTATCCAAATGCATCTCATTTTAAAGTTTGTTAAATATATATTTGTTATACCTTGAGTTGGTGGAAGTCAGGACTCAGGAGGCAAGCATGCGAGTGTTGTTTTGATTTATTTGGAGGTTATTTTCAGCTCAGCTTTTTTGGCACAGCCTTTTTCTTTTTTTTTTTACTGGAATATGTATTGTATGTATTGTAACCAAAACACTAACCTTCCACACTTGCACTGGCACTTGCACTGGCACACACACACACACACACACACACACAGGCTCCTCAGAATGCTGCCTGGAACAGCTGCATTGCTCTAAGACTGTTTCTCTCTCCTCAGCATATCTCACTCTGCAAGACACAAAGCATATAAATAGTGCATTGTTAATTATACACAGGTGGACACTTATTCATTCGATCACCCACTTCTTTCTCCAAAACTCCACCCTCCATTCACAAGCACTGCTAAACCAAACTCCCTCTGCCACAATATTTGATCTGGATAAATCAAAATATCCAGATAAATCGATTACTCCCCATTTGCTTCACATTTTCAAAGCTCTTTGTAATTTTAGAGCTCACACATATTGTATATGTTTCACATTCATTTTAAGAACACTTAAACATGCACACACACACACACACACACACACACACACACACAAGCCATGTAGTGGAATGTAACAGTATGACAAACATGTGAGTAATAGGAGTACTGAACCACTCTGAAATAAGGCCCTGTGTACACTTGGTTTTAAAATGTGTCATGATTATTCAGGTCACAAGTGGACACCCGAGACACATCGCCGTTTACACGTGTCTATCATGCGTATCACTTCTGCTAGAAGGTCAAAGTTCCCCGAGCACAATTATGTTAAAATGTTACACCTTCATTATTTTCTTGCACTCCACAATCGTATATGAGTGCTCCTCTCCAGCATGTCGCATTTTTACCAAAACAATCACCGCATCCAGCATCAATGGCGTATTTTAATGCCGTGTCAGGAATGCATAGGGATGCATTAGCGTTTACACTACAGAAGGTTTGTGTGAAATGCGTCCTAGACCACCTCGGCAAGTGGTTTGAGTGAATGCATCTTGGAGGTCGTTCACACTTGTATTCAGCGTTGTCCAGTTGTGATCAGATCGCCCAAGACGCATTTTAATTCCAAGTGTAAATGGGGTCTAATTATTTTGGTGAATGGAGCTAAAGACTTAATTCATGCTGTGAAATTAATCAAGGGCTTTAATTACATTTATATATTAAAATTTTAAAATATGAGGTATTAATTGCAGCCCAGTTACCACACTGATAAATGTCTTCATTTTTCCCTTGCCTTAGAGGAAAGTCATTTTGTTTTGCGTGTGTGTGTGTGTGTGTGTGTGTGTGTGTGTGTGTGTGTGTGTGTGTGTGTGTGTGTGTGAGTGTGTGTGTG
>JAQQZR010000018.1:9539390-9564681 GCA_030068235.1 Notoglanidium macrostoma | reverse complement strand
TGGGTGTGTGTGTGTGTGCATATGCAGTGGTGATATACAATGGCTAAAATGTAAATGTATTCAGCATAAAAGTTGTTAAGTCAGGATTTTCACAAAAACACACACACACACACACACACACACACACACACACACACACACACACACACACACACACAGTACAAATCTCTTCAGGTAAACAGTTCGGTTCACAAATTCACTTCCTAGATTGAATACTCTTCACTGTCCCTCTCTCCTGATTTACACTCACAAGCTCCACTGTGTTGCTTCTCTAAAAAAAACCACCACTTCGTCTAATGCCTTTAAAAGTCGCCTGGTTGAATACAGCGTGAAAGCGTGTGTATAAATACCATTTGGACGTGCTAGGTGTGTGTGAAACAGTGGTGTATATAGCCTCGAGGAGACACGCCGATAGAGTCTCTGTCAGCAGAAAGCAGAGCCTTCTAGATTTTTCCCCCAGGAGCCACTGGAGCAGAAAGCATCGATTACCCCGTACACTTTTTAGGGTCTTGATGCGCCTTACAGCCGAGTGGCCTATCTTATCCTTCCAGGCTAGGGCTAATCGAGCTCAAGTCTCACTGATGTTTGGAGTCTGTCTGAAGCTTTATTGCTCCCTGTGTCATCCTCTAAAGGTGTTTGATTAAAACTCCAAGCAGCAGCAGTGGTGGCAGACTGCTTTCCTTCCTGCCCCGAGCTTGGAGAATAATTGCCTATTTCTTGCTCAGTCTCTCCTCTCGTGAAAATAGATGGGGTTGTGCAGTTTACTCTTTGTTTCTCTCTCTCTCTCTCTCACTCTCTCTCTCTGTCTCCGGCTTTATTGCCATTTGCAGTAACAGCGCTGAAAGGTGAAACTACTTAACATGAGCTCAGAAGGGCTGTAGATGTAGGACCTGAAAGAAAACATTATTCACTCTCTCTCTCACTTCAACATCGCACATGTGACAGAAAGATGTTGGTGTGGCAGTTTTATCTATCTATCTATCTATCTATCTATCTATCTATCTATCTATCTATCTATCTATCTATCTATCTGTCTGTCTATCTGTCTGTTGAGTGGATATACTCAAGAAATAAATACAGACACTAAGTTATGAAGCTCTTGGCTGAAGGACGTCCATCTGAATCATCATCTTCTTTAGAAACATAAGAAACATCTTTCCGTCTGTTTATCTCTCCACCCATCTGGAATTATGCGACGTGTATCTGAAAGAGCTGGGGGGATGAAGCTAAATCCGAGGAACCCGCGAGAACAAAGCGCTCCATTTATTTTCCTTTTAATGAGATTGGGTTGCAGCCTTTGCCGTAATGATTTCACTCCTCCTCCAGCTCCTGGCTAGACTGCAGGACTCGGGGAGACTGCAGGGGTTGCTGGCAGACAGAGTTCAGGCCCCCTGAGCTCAGCGAGGGAGACTGTCGACTTCCAAAAACCATGTTAGCTGGAATTTCTTGTCAGATATTGCAGCTAGACAAATGAAATATCAAATGAATGCAAAACCATCATTATGAAGATCAGTGGCAGTGTCTGTGGGGCCACTTTTGTTTATGTGGTGTTGACAGGTGTAGTCTCAGGCCCCGCCCACATGTATACATGTTTTGCTTTGTTTTGTTTTGTTTTGTTTGTTTGTTTGTTTGTTTTAAATATCTCAGTCCACGTGTATACAGATTTCTTTTTAAAAATGTTGCTTTTTCAGCTCCGCTTATAAAAAAAAAAGAGCTTGTGAAACGTTTGCATGAGCACACCAGCTCAATAGGTGGCGATAGTAAGTCGTAAAAACTGTTATGAGTAATTTCTCAAAAATAACGTTAACAGAAAGCGTATCAGAGATCTTTCCTATTGACGAAAGCGTAACGACTGACGAGCTTTGGCTTGGGTCACGTGCATCACCGTGAGCCAGTGGTATCGGTTCTCTGACCTCATCCAGCATTCTCCTGTCGCTTACGGCAGTTACTCTGGTGGTACAGCAGAGCAGATTTTGTAGCCTTGAGCGCATGGCGGTAGAGTTTCCTGTTTATGTTTCTTACGCTACAATATTTTGCATATATGGAAGGCTACACATCATTAATGGGTTCCATCTGGTTTAACACCTCCGACTATCACTTCACAAAATAATAATTCTTTCATTTTAAATCTTAACATCATAATTGTGACATCATAATTTGCTAGTCTATGGATGTAAAAAATCATCACAGAGGTAGTCTGATTGTTATGAAACCAATTATTTTTACAAAATAGGAATTTGTTCAGGGCGCTGAGCCACTTCTTCCAAAAGGAATCCATTCAAACAGGTGTCCGGTCTCCCTACTACACTTCGTCTCCCCTCTAAGACTATCTCTGATTTTTCTTGTAGAGGTAGCGATGGCGAGATGTGTAAATGCTCGCTCTTCAACCTCAGCAATCTCTGATTGGAAATTGTCTCACTAGCTACTAGTTCTCCTTGGGCTTTCAAAATTTCAGTCTGCAGTATGAAAATCGCGACGGTGTGATGTCAGCGTTTTCAAAACCCTACAGCATAAAAATGTAGACGTTCAAAAAGTGTTGCTGTGCTGTTTTCCTGTGGAAAATCCATGATTTCAAATGTAAACATATGGACGGCACCTTAGGCTAAGCACGACCACGCTCCAAATCCTTAAATTGCTGTGCTGCTCAGGGTACACATTCTTTCTTGTAATCCGCTATCTTGTTGTCAAACAAGACGCAAACACTTCAGGATTAAGTGGAGACCAAGTACACAATTGTAAGAACTTTCACCTGGAGGGAATCCAGACAAATAGATCCTGATACTTACACGATGAATGAAAAAGAGGACATGACGTACACTTTCTGTTGTTCTGAAATGTAACAAGTTAAAGCTAAAACTTGCAGTGAAGTACTTAGCCTGTTCAATGTCATTAGAAAAACTGTAAGGAAAAAAATCATTACTTAGTAGCAACTTAAAAGGATCTCTTATGTTGTCCAGGTAACGAATTTCAAAAGAACGTTCAGGGATTACACACAATACGGATTCTTTTAGCCGCTCCAGACGATTACTCTTTTGATCTCACATACTTTGAAGACGTTAATTAATCTTCAGTATATGAAGGGAACGCGATAGCACATTACTCCGATTATGAAATCCAGATTCCTGTCTTCGGTCTGTTTTGGTCTTAAAAGACATCAAACAAACCAAACTTGTGGAAAGGAAACATTAATACATCAAGACACAGGCGTCCTTGTATACAGCCCGGTTAGTTGCCGCTGTGTTTGCGTATTTCTGCGCAGCCCTCCTGAAGTGTGTTTTGTAATAATTCTCACTGATGTGTTCAATCACGTCAGTAGAAAACAAAAACTGAGGAAAAACAGGACAGGGTTATTAGAGAATGGGATAGCTTCTGTCTTTCTAGTCAAATCTGTCTAGCTCTAGGCTGGGTTACGTTAATGCAGACCTGCGGAGACATAAGAAAGAAAAAAGCTTCAGCTAATGAATACTTTCCCTCCTTTTCCATACGAGCTGATTTACAATTCATTAATGTGGCCAGACTATTAATATTTTACGGGTAAAAGCACCCCCTTTGCTTGCGTTATTTTCCAAACTGCCAGCTTTGTAAGTGGAGTCAATGAGAACGTCGGTGTGCATGTGTGCGTGGTAGAAATGAATCAGAGAACAGAAGGGGCTTTGCCTCCTCCTCTCACTCTTATTAGATCTGAGTTATGGGCCATTTGCCTACGGATGGTTGCGACATTCTCACATACTTCCCTTCCTTTATTACCATAAACGTAATCTCTTGGTTAATGTGAAATTGAGTCTAGGGAGTAGGGAATAGGAGTGTGGTGTGTGTACACACGTGTGTGTGTGTTTTGTGAGTGTCTGCTTTCCATCATGGATGACAGCCTCTCGCTGAAAAACGAGTGTGTGTAGGTAAGGCCGGATTGTGAGGTAATTAAGTATTGATTTTAGAGAAGGCAGAGTAATAGGAAATGGCCAGCTCGGTCCTAATTACGGCCAGTTGCCATATCGGACCTGCTTGTGCTAAAAAGGATGATGGGTTGGATGATAGGATGGAGCAGGGCTATGGGGCAGAGAGCATGTGACTGTCTCATTATGTCATCTTACAGTAATTACGACCGCGTTTCTCTGCTATCACATCGCTACATAGATTTACAGTGCAGGCATCTTAATAATCTGCTCAATCGGGATTAAAAAAAATGTAAATCTAAATTATTAGACTGCATGTAAATTGTGGCAGCAAGTCACAGCCAGGATGGGGCCTCCCTCTCCGGTCCACGTTATTTCTGTTACTTCAAATTAATCGGTCTTTTGTAATTAACAATTAATTAGCTTAACCTCATATCAAATTTAGTATGAATATAAACTTGTAGTATAAACCTAGAGTTTTTATACAGTTCTAAGGAGGGCCCCTCCTGCTTCTTTCATTGTTTTCAATGTCTTGACATTTCCTAATAATGTCCTAATCCGTTGTTTTTGCAGAGCTGTATTTCACCTAATAAGGATATCCTTCCTTGCTCCTTGCTTTGGGGGGCCTGTGTACCCGTTTTTGCCTAATACATATACTGAGCTGTTCTTTCTGCCTTGCTTCCTATTTCCAGTTCGCATACTCTAAGTCACTAAAGTTACGGCTGGGTACTGTCTGTCCTTGAAAATCATATGTGTTCAGCTTTTGTCATGAAGCGTCCCATATTCATGCAGAGCGTGCCGTGAAATCTCGGCCACGCGCGCAGCATGCTCTTCATCTCCGTCGCGGGAGCGCGTACTTCCGCATAACGACGGAGACCAGACGGACTACAGCTCCCATGAGCACCTGTGCCCAGCCAATAGGCCAATCAGAGGGAAGCAGGTGTCTCCCATTCCTGAACTGATTAGCCATGTTTTAAAAAGGACTGCTTTTGTGCTTCGAGTTTGCAAAGCATTTTGACTAACCTTAGTGTTGTCCGCCGATCGTATATTCCCGTGTTTACTTCCCGTGCTTTTCATTTTGGTTTACTGAGTTTTGGATTTACCTGTGATATTCTGTTCGCCACTTGCTCGACCTGTTTTCTGGATTTGACTACTGTTCTGCCTGACGTTTATGCACCTCTGCCTTTTGTGTTTTAATAAACACATTATTGCTCTTATCTCCGTGTCCCGATCCTGCACCTGTGTCTAACCATGCCGCGACGGCGCCAGCAGCGCCAGCAGCAACAACATGACAGCTATAATAATTTTATTCCATTTTGATTTTTAATACTTATGTTCTTATGTTAGATTTTAATAAATTTATCCTGTTTGACTATACACCAAATAAAAAAATCTAGGGAGCAATACAGTGGAGCATTATGTCACATTCATTACCTTTCATTTCCTCTGCTGTCAATAGCTACATGCGCACTATATGCATCCAAATAATCCAAAAATAATCGGAGTGAGAGTTTAATCAGATTTACTTACATACTATCTAAACAGAGTCCACTGTTTGAATCCGATCCAAATCCCAAGTTCTGTCCAGTTAAATGGAATAACTGTAATGTAAACATTCGAATCAGATTACTTTTACAATCTGAAACATGACAAGTATAATTTTATATGTTTTAAAAGATGTGTGATGGGAATTTTGGGAGACTGAATGCAAATGAAAACTTAGTTGACATCATGAAGAACGTTTAGTTCTCTGTAAATTTTGGAACGCAACAAATCCAAACAATTGGTGATTCGTTTCTTCATTTCCCTACGTTACATCCTACCTGCAATAGGTTCCATTAACCCATCGTATGGTGTCTCATTAAATGTGTATAGACATTAAGACTCTGTTTACCCTTGGTATTATAATGTGTCTTGGGCAATCAGATCACAAGTGGTCAGTGCTAAATACGAATGTAAACGACCACCAAGACACATTCAAGATGCATTCATTCAAATCAATTTGCTGCGGTGGTCTGGGACGCGTTGCGTCCGCAACAAGGACGAAACCGGAAAAGTGATGTAGGCAGTAACGAAATCTGAGTACAAGTGGTCAGCTGGACATCCCAGAGACGCATTACAGACACAGGTGTAAACGGTGATGTGTCTCTGCTGTCACTTGTGATCCAGTCACCCAAGACCCATTATAAAACCATGTGTAAACAGAGCCTATGAAGAATGGGATGACGTTCTTTATGACATTATGTGATTGGAATGGACAGATTCAGATGGACAATCGTTTTGACAGGTAAACATTCAAATTGCTATGATTTACGAACAAGAAAGACAGTTTATACTGATATTCATCCTGGTGTGATCAGTATCATAAACTCATTCAATTTGCTTGGGAAATAATTACATTACCCAATTTCCCTCGCACATTTCATGGCTCGTGGATGCCTTACTAAATCGGATATGATGCACCTTATCAAAGCTGCTTGAAGATAAATTGACTCAAATTAAGGAATGACAGAATGAAAGCTGGTGGTCTCTGAGGGAAGCTTATAGAGAAACACTAACCCTGTTCAGCGTCATTAAAATAATGTTTAGATTATGCATTCAGACGATTTTCTGAACCATTAATCTTATTTTTCTTTGCTCTTGAGGAAAGCTCCTCCATCTCACCAGTAGCGATTGTGTGCATTTTCTTTTTTTTTTTTCTTTTTTTTTGTAAGCCACACGCCCACACATTTTTCTTTTTTTTCCCTTTTTTTTATTACACAGAGTCAGTAAGGCATTTTGAGCACACATTTTCCTGCCTGTAATTGCCAGGCAGTAGTACTACAGGTACCAATAATACTCAGGGTGCCTGGGTCTTGTAACAGGCTCTTTGCCAGGCCACACTTTTACGAGAGAGGTCTCTCATCATCTCTAAAGGGTTTGTATTTCATGCCTGCTGGCAGGACTGAGTGTATCTGGACTCAAATCTGTTGCATTTTATAATAGGCTCAGCCATGCCAGCTTGGCCTTGCTGCCCAGTCCCTGGGCATCTATAACACATGTTACGATTCGGCAGCCAGATCGAAACTAGCGTCATCAAAAATTGTGAAATTGCATCTTGCCTATTTTACAGGACCATTTTGCAGCGGACGTTTTTATGAACTTGCCGCAACTGCTATTTACACTGTACTTGACAAAAAAGTGTTGTCATTTCCTCAAATACACTGTATTGTAAATAGCATTTGCGATTAAAGGGATTGTACATTTTGACTGTATTATTAAATTACCGTCCTAATTTCAGGACACTGAGGATTCGACAGCATTACTTTGGGTTGTACTAATAGCTGGCAACTTTTTCTGGCCTTACACCAAACGACTTCTGAAGAGATTTCACTGTCGCAGACGGATTTCCAATGTCAGAATAAAATCATGAGAGCTTCGCCTGAGTTGTAGCGCTAGGACAGACAATTCCAGAAACATGAGACGAAGCTCAAGGTCGTAAAGCAGGCAAGGGTCAGGCGAGCTACAGGCAGAATATCAAAGATTATTCCAAATAATGCAAAAAAACAGAAACGTGGGTGAAATCCACGGAAACCAATCTGAACAAAAGGCTTGATAAAGTCGGGCAACACAGAATATTTACTTCACAAGCAAACTAAAATGGAAACCGAGGTCCTTAAATAACGTGGCTGTGAAATCGTGAACAGGTGCAAGGAATCAATAATCAGGTGGCCGAGGAGTGTGAAGTGTGCGGTGATGGCGATTGCAGTTGTCAGCAGCCATATTTGAAGGTGAATCAGTCGTTCTTGTCTGGAGGTTCTGATGAAATCAACTGTGCGTAATATTATCAGAGGTTTTTAGTTTTGGCTCAAGCAAGAAGTGATGTCAACAACCGATAGGTGACAGGAAGCCGAAAGTGGGAAATAGTGACCCTGCAGGATGCCTATCCTTCATTATAGTCTGAAAAAAAGGGGATACATCTAAAAGAAGCTTATTTCTTTTTTCCTTTGCTGTCCAATGTAGTGTCATGTAACGTGAAAGCAATTTAAAAATAGACAAATGAAGGTAATATGAAAATATACATATGAGATCTATACTGTGACAACCTGTCAGACAGCTGCGGTTATTTAGTTATTTAATAATGCTGCTCTGCCCGAGAGCCGATATGGCACAAGAATGACATTGCAATCACAGGCTAACGTGTTTTCTAAAGATAAATGAATGAATGAGTGAATGAATGAATGAGTGGAATGAGTTATCTTAGTTCGGACCAACACTGAATCTTTGTCCAAACTAAGATTACTCATTCTGCACAAAAGTCCATACTGTAAAACATAAAACATGTTTTAGTCTTTGTGCTTCATGATTGTGTATAAGACTTGAACCACAATCTGATTATGCTCTGTTCAGATTTCTGCTCTAGCACATTTTTCTCCTTATTTGTGTGTTTGTGTGTGCATGAAAGGAAAATCAGTGGGACATTCTCTGTTAAAATGAGACAGAAATAAATAAATCAATAAGCGGGCACAAGCTTATTACGCATTCTGTTCATAGAGGATTTTTCATATTGATGCTCTCTAAATCCACGGGATTTACCATTGTCTGATGTCTGAAAGCCGTTTGTGGCCCGCTGTGTGTTTTAGCACACAGACGGAAAGCTGTTTTGTCTTGCATGGACCCCTGACAGCACAGAGGCGAGAGTGTGTGTATAAACCTTGTTCAGGTGTGCGTGCTTATGCTATTGTGTTTGGTTCATCTGAATATGAAAGTGCGCATGAGACAGCGTTTAGAAATGAGTCAGAGACAGATGGATGGCGCGAGCGTGACAGAGATATTTTTTATGAGAAAAAAACAAAATAAAGACAAGGTGTAAGAACAATATAGAAATAAAAGAATAATACGCCAAACGGGAATGTGCTGGGGGGAAAAAATTTAATAATACATTTTTCAAACTTTTGACCCTGCTCTGACCCTGTTCAGTTCTTCTTACAATGATCATTTAATATGACTCATACAAACATTCAAGCACTCGTTCTTAAGATATCACGATTTCTAACGGGAACCTTGGATAGACACACAGATGGATGGGAAACTCAAAAAAGAATGCCTCCTCCAAATGATGCCTCCACTGAGTGTTAGAGGCATGGAAAAAGTTGATGCTGTGAGGAAAACAGTAAGAGAAAAAGAAAAAAACAGGGGATAAAGCGAAAGAATTTCTTGTTCAAAAGATTGAACCTGAGGCTATTGCACTCCTCGGAGACGTCGGCATCTGTGTTCTAACAAACTACACTGAAGTTCTTTCTGCGCTAAGCAAAGGTGGAGACACACACACACACACACACAAACACAGATCATTACCATCCTCTTTCAAATCAAGATTTTCCATATTTTCTTTTCTTTTCAGAAAGAATATTATTCATGTTTTATGGGTTCATGGCCACCTGCTGAGTCACTGGACACTCGGACAGTGAATAGCTTTAAGTTTATTCTCCATATGTGTATGATCTTTCCTTCCTTCCTCCTCATTTGCCTCCTCTTGTGTTCACTAGACTCTGTCATTGATTAGCAGTTAGACAGTGAACATGAGCTTCCTGTGTTGCTGTGGTAAAAAAGACAAAGGTGTGAATGAGGACAACACCAACTGGTTTTGTTAAACATGCTAACGGTGCTAACAGAATTCCGAACTAGGTATGCTAACAATGCTAATGTATATAACAAGACCTTACTTCCTGAGCTTCACAGAATGTTTCAGTGCGAATAACTGAAGACTTATTTCATTCAATTTCATGCACATTAAAAAAAAGTCTTCAGGAAAACAAGCCAGAGGTCAGACAAATCATTAGGTGCCCAGGACAAGCAGTTACACGTTACAATCATTTCTCTGTAGTTCCTGGCGGGCAAACATGTTCAAACATCCGGAAAATGAGAAAACCCGTACTCATTATTAACTTTAACAAAATTTTCATTTAGCATATAGCTGTGTTTAGGATTAATGTGCTTAATATGCTTTAGCAGCCCAGGTACAACGTAACCGAAGATCAGTGGAATTTCAACGGTATTTCAACTGATATTAAATCACAGCATATTACTATTAATACTCTAACATATTGTGGAAAATGATATAAGCCAAGGTTTTATCTAATATATAAATGACCATGGACAACTTTGCATCTGTTAAAAAAACAAGGTTATTTCGTTTAATTGCATTCTATGCAAATTCACTCTTGCATTATTTGGCGTCCAGCCCCACCCACTTGCTCTGGAGCGGAACGGAGCCCTTTCTGAACTGCATGCAAATTCAGAGATTGCCCTTGCCCCCGCCTGCTGAGTCAGGGCATCTAAAACAGAAAACATAGACGCAAAACATTATGAATTTTTTGAAGAACAGAAATTGCTATTAGAAGTGGAATAGGCCTACATGTTAGTACACATTATAAGTAATGTGTGTACCAAGATAATACAGTAGTGGTGATAATATAGGCAAGTGTTCAATACCATTTATACTGACTGAATAGCACAATATCCAATTTCATTTGATGATAGGATAATTTTGCTAGCATAAAAGCGAAGTGTTAACTTTATTGTTGGACGAAATAATCCTGCACCAACGACTGTATCTCATAAAATATTTTATTACCGTCAGGCACACGGCTGCATAATGTTAGACGATGTAAATAAAATATAGATTTTTGTGAATATCTAATTTAGTAGAATTCAATATTCAAATGCATGCTTACCGGATACGGATTCACAGATGAGTTGTGTGGGGTGTCGTAGCGCTGGTCTATCACACAATGCAATGCTCAACGGCTCAACTATAAATCTATGACTTTTCAGTAATATCCCTGGGATCTATAAATCGATGTTCATTCAGTTATAATCAGGACAACCATAAATAAGTGTTCCTCCAACATCACTGTCATCTGCATCATTGTACTGTCAGGTTTCATCGGTATTGTAAAGGTGATCCAACATTTATTTAGCTTTGAGCATTTTATTCTTAACCAAGTCGATGATTCAGATGGAAAAACAACAGTTTTTCAGTTGCTATCTGGGTAGCAGTCATCTCAATATTAAACATATTGAAAGAAAAGAAAGAGCCAGACATCTAATAACTGAAAGTTGGCCGACAATTTGCTAACCTTTTCTTGAGAGAAAAAAACTAGTACTTGTCTGCCTTAGTCTGTATTATTATTGTAATGATCTAGCTAACTAGCCTGCAATGCATTATAACATTATGCTAGCTAGCAGCCAGTTCCCTCTTTTTTTTTTTAGCTAGCATTTTTTAGCATATTGGAGCTTTCACTTGGGAGCTAATAAATATTACGATTTGTCCACTCCTGCAACCCTTTGCCTTAACCTTTTCTAACTCATACAAATTATTAGAAATTAGCAAGACTATATTGAATATCCTGCTAGCTAGAAAAATATCTTATGCCTCAAGATCAGTAATGAACAAAGTTCTTTTCCATTTGTGCTACATTTGATACAGTGTTCATCCTAGTCATTATTAATACTTTGAACATTTTAATGCATTCTTAACATAACATTAACAAACTATCCCTGAACTGGCTCTGCGCCAGGGTTCTCGCGTTACATTTCTGCAGTCACTGACTGGCCTACTGGCTTTTAACCCAGATACAAGCACGATGATTCATCTTCAACTCCAAAAGCACCTGTTTTTACCCCCCTCTCAGTCACGGTAGGGGAGCCGTAGTGTAAAGAACGAGGTTTGGAAATAGCATGCCCCAGTTTCTCTCGCTTTAATGTGGAAATTAAGCACTTCAGGTGAACGATATTATAACATCTCAGTACGTTCGCGTTCACGGTGTTGAATTCAAAGCAATGTTTTTGCTCTACAGGATTGCTCTTCCTGGGGCTTTTCTTTGACGAGACAATTTCACGTCGACCAATATAGACTTGTAGTGATCTGAGGTGAAGGCATTGTACCTTTTATTTCCTGTCATGTTTCTTCTGTAATGTTAGCATCTGTTTCAGCTTCTATCGCAACTAAAGACTGAGATCTGTGTTGTTTGGCAGATACACAAGACAGCATTCCTAGTAGACTACACCTAGTGAAATATGCCTTGGCACTTGTCTGTCGTGGTGAAAACATTCCTTCTATAAGAGTTAGCTGATGAGACTCTCTGACTCTCTTATTTCTCTTATCCTGATGACTGAGTGCTATAGATAGACTGAGCCTGATCCTGGTTCAGGACTGTGACTCTGAGGAGTTTAATAAATGCATCCATATGCCACCAAAAGACACCAGTTGGCGCAGGTATGCCACTGTATCACATATGTAATATCCTGCTGTCTATCAAACACAGTGGCGGTGTTCAGTGGAGCCAGACGAACACTTGGAAGCAGGTATATCTGTCTTGGTGAGATGAACCAGGCAAAGGTCTTTGTTTCAAATTATATTTTGTCAGCTGCTGTGATGCCTTTATAATATATTCATCCTGCTGTGTTTCCTGCTGTGTTGACTTGAAAATGTAGCTTGTCCTATAATGACCATACTTTGTAATATATAAAATGTGGATTGATACATTTTATGATTTTGTTTATCAAGATTCCATACAGTATACGTAAATCAGGTAATTCAGCCCTATTGCAGGTCACACACAAGTATTAACTATTATGTGTATGTCCTGTAGGACAGACATATTGCCCTTTATTGATGTTAGCTTTATTCTGTTAGACTCCATGTAATCTGGACTCATTACCAGCTTGAAATTCTTATTAGACGTACTTGTAATAAGATTTTTCTATAGTTTGCACTGTTGTACGGTCCACTAATTTAAGCTCCACTATGTAGGAAATAGTAGCAGCCCTTTATATCTACATAGGGACAGTGTCCATATCTACGGAGCTGCCATGTTGCAGCGCTACAGTAGCCCAGAATGGACAAACCTCTAGAGAGCATGTTCCACATTTAGCATTTTTACAAGTTGCAGCGTGAATCTGGAAGGAAGCACCAGACGGGCGACAAAGAACTAGAAAGAAGAAAAAAGAAGAGGAATCAGTGTTTACTGGTGTTGGCTAACAACTTTGAGAACCCGAATTCTGAAAAATGGAGGATAACATTTACTATTTAGCATGGAAAAGGCGAGGAAGTGTGAATGTAAGTACTTGGATATACGCTATGGGATATAATACACCATATGGGAGGCCTGAAGCCTATATAGTGGACTTTTAAGGTACAGGCCAGTGTTGCTTTAAATAAATTAATTTCTTTTGACATTTGCTGGTAATTTAAGTTGAATATAGAGGTAATTCTCACACATAAATTATGGTCGTCCATAAGTACAAGTCATTACCAAAAACTCGACAAAAGCTTAGAAAATGCAACAGCAAATAAAGTATGCAGCTGGACCTTAGGGATTATTTTTATGTGTAATTTAGTTTTTCTGTCATTTTTTACAACATTTTGCCTCAGTGAAAAGGTTTACCGTCTTGCAAAATTGCAGTTATACTTTTACAGGCTAATATATTCAGCAGTAATTTGAAAGTGTAACACTTTATATGCACCTTTTCTTCACAATCCAACTGCCACTGATCTTCATTGTTGCAATACAGTAACAGTTTTATAGTCATTTTGTTTACAGTAAATTTGAACGCTCCACCCAGTTTATGTAGTAATATACACATTTTAAAGCGAACACCCTGTTCGTAATTGTACTGTCTGTACTTTTGAAGGTGACAAATCTTTAGATTTCTCTGTACTTGCCATATTGATGTGGAAAATGAGTAATCTTACACCACTACTCACTTTTTAATGGACTGAAATAGATTTGCCTGAGTGCTCAGCACTGGCCATTTTCGCAGTAGTTTGAAACACAAGAGCCAGTTGACCTTGACTCAGTCCCGTTTGTTCCAAAAGGCACTCACTGGTAAAGCCCTAGTGTAGGCTGTAAAGTTTTTTAATACAGGTCCTTTAACAAGTTTTATAATAGCAGCTATTCAGAGAACAGTACTTATCTGCAGTGGGCTAAACGTCAGCCGACATTGACTGTTTTTATTTAAAAGGTCCTCAGCGCTTTTTTTAATGCCACAGGGTTGTGTTCTATGAAGCTGAACATCCAAAGCGAGAAAACCAGCAAAGCGAGTCGACAGATGAGCAATCATTGAAGCACTAGCTAACGTTGCTCACCCAGCACAAGCTGAGATGATAACAGGATCTGTGTGTGTTTTGATGGAGAATTAGATCTGGCACCTGGTGCAAAGGAAGAAAAAAAAAGGATTCAAAGATGGGAGGACGGGGTTGCATGCGAGTTTGTATTTCTCTACCCTTTCTTTTATTAAACTTTGCTAGCAATCCTCTGTATGGTGGACCTGCATTAACACTACAGAAAGGTATGAGTGTGTGCATGTTTTATATCTTGGTGGGGCCAAATGTCTCCACCAAAATAAGAATATCTGAGAGTTTTGACCTTTGTGAGTCTTTCGAATTCACAATAAACCAAATAAATGCACACTTCTGGCTAGGATGTAATTAGTTTTTGTGTTACTTATATGGAATTTTTAATGCAATATTAGGAATATTATCTATTTTTATATTACTGCTAGATTGCTTTGTGGCATCTTCATTCATCCATTCATTCATCATTACTAAGCACATTGTTCAGGGTCACGGTGGATCCGGGAATACTGGCCTTGAAGTGGGAATACACATCGGCTACATCGACACACACGTACACTAATTCGCACCTAGGCTCCTGATTATTTAGCACAATTTAGAATATCGCATCTACCTATTGGCATGTTTTTGGGAGTTGACAGGAAACCAGGGCACCAAGTGAGGAAATCGAGTAGCCTGACTTAAACGCTGCCTAAGTACCCTTCAAATGTTAATGTTGTTAATGTTTTGTGCATGAAAAACAACTCATTTTTCCAGCAGTTAGCGTTTACAATTAATTAATAGAAAAGAAATGCAGTTCAAAGCAAAAGATGCAGTTATTGATATTTGGAGCACTAATCAAATAAAGCTATTGGCACTGTGTTACACTCCTACTGTATATACAACGTTTAATCTGACATATAGATTAAATGGCGGAGTTTCATATTTGCAAGGCCATCTATAATCAGGATTTTCCTATTGTATTGACTAGAGCGTAAAAACCATTTAATTAGTCTAAGTCCTGCTATTCTTCCTAACCGCTATCGGATCCCGTGTTGCCTACACGCGCCTGTTTATATAACGGCTTAATATTGGCCTCTAATGGCTGAAGGTGACAGACTGCGTTTAAACATTTGCATTTAAATCTCTGTTCCATTTTTTTGTCCCTGTCTGCTGAATGGAGGGGAAAGAAAATCAAGCCGACTGTAACTGAACCCATTCAGGAATGATCAAACCGGCAGATATTAAAGGGTGGCCATATATAGGAATGCGGTTAATCAGGTGAGAGAATTTCAGCAGGAGAGAAAGGGCAGTGGATTAGCAGTCTGAAACAGGATCTATAGAAATATGATCTGTAAATCCTGTAGAAGCTTCTTTCACTAGATCAGAGAGAAAGAAAGTGCATTGACCCTCGATATGTCCCAGCACACAGATAAGGGAAATTCAGGTGAGCAGAAAACCGCAGAGGAAATTACACTGCATATCCGCAGGAAAAAGAATTCGCTGGACTCCACAGTGGTCTATACAGGCAAATGGGTTCTTGCGTGTGTTATGTGTCAGTGTTTGTAGAGTGAATGCATTAATTATGTTAATCTCCCAATTCCACTCGGTTTGCCTGATGGTTTCCAGTTGGCAATACAGCATGTCATGTCCCACCGAACAGCAGGGAGTGGGTGTGTAAAAGAAAGAATTGGAGCACATTGATTTTCAGTTTGCGCTGTTTCCTCACTTTGTATGACCAACAGCAGTTGTTCCCAGCCTTAGTCACCCTATGCGTTCTTCTCCAAACTGTAATACACCTGTCTAGATTCATCAGATTATTATGAAGATTATTATGAGTGCAAAGTGCTGTCTCCAGGTTGAGTCTGGAAATGGCAAACTTTTACAGACTTCAGAACCCACCTAATCTTAGGAATCTGGGCTAAGATCGGTGGCCGGGGTCGCCTTTCCTGCGTCTCAACTCTCACCCCATTTACCAAGTATGTTTGCCTAGACAATCCTTCTGACTCCTTTTTGCTCCCTAACCTACCCTGTGGGATCCTAATTATACCCATGACCCCCTTGACCTTTCACCAAGCTCTCTGACCTAACCCCTCTTTCCTGTCACAATCTGTCAATCACTTATTCCATTTTGTGCCATTGACTGCTGCTGTTAGACACTGACAGCTCCATCAGACTAAGCCAGCCTAAGCGACTCATATGTGCTAATTAGCACATAGCTAGCTGCGATTGGCAATGTACCAGTGACCCGTCACCTCAACTCCACAGCTCTGTCGCTCAGCTTGGCCGATTGGGGGTGGAAGGGCATTATGTAAGATTGGCTAGGGCGTAAGATTGATGGATCTGGGAATACTTTGAGCTACCGGGTGGAGGTTCTGCTAGCACTGAAACTTGTTTAAACAGCTGCAGGTGTAGCGGAATATCGCTGCACAGGTTCAGGTTTTCTCCACTTACGTTTATGGCGTTTGGCAGATGCCCTTATCCAGCACCACTTACCATTTGTCTTGTTTTATACAACTGAGCAGTTGAGGGTTAAGGGCTTTGCTCAAGGGGCCAGCTGTGGCAGCTTGGCTGTGCTGGGATTTGAACTCAACCTTCCGATCAGAATGTCCAATGTCATAACCACTGAGTTAGCACTGCCCTATATTCTATATTCCCACTACAGCTGATGAGCTAATTAGCATGCTGTCAATCAGCTGTGTTGGTTGCAGTGTTGAAGTCAAGTCACCGACCTGCAAGTCACCTAACTTCACGTTCACGTCACCATATTTATGACCAAGACCAATCGACCAAAAAAGATTTGACAAGTATGTTCTCAGCCCTTCATGTCTCTCATCCAGAGTGTTTCTTCTTGTTTACTGTTTGTTTTGTTTAATTATGCATAGTCCAAAACCAAAGCAGATAGCAAACAAACCAGAAGTTTCCTTCACATTACATTGGTGTAGAAAGTTTCCAAGATCACTCTATATCGTATTAGTTAGAGTCTCTTTCTGGATGGGATCATATCTACAGGGAGAGTCTGATTTGTTTTTATTCATTTTCTCCTTTTCAAACGCCCGTCGATGTCGCCCACCGGTGGAACGCAGCAGTATGCTGTGATTAGCGCTAACAGTTGCATCATTACGCCAAGGTCATGTATGTTTTATGAGTCCCTCTGATTCCTTTTATCTGCAAGGTTTCCCATGCTCCCTCCCCTCGAAGCATTCATCTCCACACAGACTCAAAGGGAATTCTGGCACAGCAAGGTGTAAGGAATCTATTCCAGTGGCTCCCTTGAGAATGGTGTCACCTGCCGCTCTTTCTTTCTTCTATTTGTTCTTTTCTGCGCAAAGCCCTCAGCTCATCAGGATGCCGGGTTTTTCATTTTCCGCTCTTATAGCTTCAGCTGCCGCCTCATAACTGCTGCCCTTTCTGTACATGCACATCGGTTGCGTTGTTCTGCATGTGTATGAGATAGCGACACGAGCCTTGGGCTTATCTGCCTGACCTTGTGAGAAAGCATGAGCATTGAGCGAAGGCCTCATTGCCACAGCAGAAATGCAAAGAGGATATTTTGCATTTTGGCAACGGAAAATCGTTCTTGGCAGTTCACTCTAGCTCCAGGACGAAATTCTGGCCACATCTGATTAGCTGCTAATGACAATGTACCGGTTCTATTAAAACTCTTTGCGGGAATGTTTTTTCTACACTGATGGTTTTCTTAGGAAGAGCTGCGTGTATAAGAGGTAATGTAAAACAGGCAAGCGAACGTAGCTTGTTTGGGTAGTGCCGGTTGATGGGTACTGACAATAGGACACACTGTTTAAATTTGCATCTCATCCTAGCCCTAGGCTTCTACAGTGTGTGATCGCTGATTGGCGAGAGCACAGTTCACGACTGGCTAATTGAAACGCTGCAGCTTCCTCTTTCAATCCAAACCCTCAGAGAGAGGAAGTGGAAATCCACCTCCCCCTCAACACCCACTAGACGGCTAGTTGCTGGGCAATGTGCCGGCTTCATGAAACCCATCAAGATACATCCATCTATCAGTGACCACTTTGCATTCTGGCAGTATGAAGAAAGAAATGTCAAAAAAAGATGTCAAAGGTTGCCTGTATTTTTAAAGAGTGGTACGTGTCAGTTTTAAGTAAACTCAAAGCAGGATTCAGCCTCATCTGGAGCTGAACCAGACTACGAACCATCTGCTCGCCCGGGTTGTAGAGAGATGAAAGAATCCTCACAAGATTTCAGCTATATTGGCAAAAAACAGACTTTAATGAATTCCCCCTGCCCAGCGCCCTCGTCTCACTGCTCATACTCTTTCCTTCTCCGTCTCTTCCTTCCGAAAAATCTGCCACCTCTCTCTCTGCTTTCAAATGTGCTATCCTCTCCCACACAAACAAACTACAGCCATCTTGGCACTGGTGCTGGAGGGGAACTGTGGAAAGCTGAACGTCTGGCATGGTCCCCATGGCATTGTGGTAGATCAGAGTAATCTGAATCAGGTGTAAGATGTTCCTTGTTCTGGCATATATAACCTGATTTACTTTCTCCCCTTTAGCTATTTTAATTCACACTAAGACAGGTGTGCAGAGTTGTTAGATTTAGAGAAGTGATGATTGATCAGGGTGGTGTTTAATTACAGATCACAGTGAGGGACAAAAACAAAAAGTGAGGACTAATTTGTTAATTCATGAATTCACCGAAAGTGTTGAATCTCTTCCACTAAGCCAGGACAGAGGAACTGCCAGGCTAAGTGACAGTCCCGAGTGAATTTACAGGAAACAGATTTTTGAATTCAAAGTGTTAAAGAGTACATCGAAAGTTGCACACTCCATTTGGCGCCTAGTCTCTGTGCAGTTCTGTGCGTCATGCACTTAATGGCTTTTGGAGTGTCTCTTTCTGTAGTGTTGTACTGGTACATAAACAAGATGGAGGGCAGAATTTTATTTTTGGGGGCAGGCATACGTGGAACGCTTTTCGGCCTGTGTGTCCGAGAGGCCTGCTTCACTTTCCACTTCAGTTTGCAGAGAGCTTTTGAAACATTACATGAGAATATATACAAGAGGAGAACAATTTGGGAAAATAACAATGTGATACCTGAAGGCATTATCGTGGTACATGATATGTATTGTGATTTGTAGTTTGGTGTGGTTTGTTGGCCAAGCAAAACAGTGGTGTCTAAACCAAACGAAACGAAACGAAACGAAACGAAACTAATGTAAAGTAAAATGGAAAAGAGCGGGAGGTCGAAGTAATCAAGTAAAACAAAATCCTCTCTGAAAAAATAAAAGTTACATCATTTATTTCCTAATCAATTACTTTTAAATTGTCACGCCAACCTGCTCTAATTTTTCCTTTGTTACTAATGGTTTTGTTGATAGCAGGTAGCATTGCTGCCTCACATCTCCATAGTCGTATATGCTCTGAGGTTACTGTCTATGCAGGATTTTCCATCTTCTCCCCATGGCTGTGTTGGCTTCTTCTGGGTTCCTCAGTCTTCCTTCTTCATCTCAATACATGGCGGTACGTGGACCAGCTTTGGTCAATCACCAATATGAGTAAATATGTTTATGCACTGGTCTCCTGCAATGGACTGGCTATCCAATTCCGTCTGTGTCCCTGCTTCACACTCATTGTTTCCAGGATAGGCTTCGGATCCAATGCAACCCTGACCGGAATAAAGGTGTTGATAAAGATAAATGAATGAACTTTTGCTGTCTTTCTTTTAAGTGCTCAGTATTTTTGTCAGTTTGGAATAAGTATCAATTCAGCCACAAACACAATGACTCAATTGAGTCCAACGGTACTGACCCACTCTATGTGCTTGTAGAAAAAAAACTCACTGACAACCGGATATACAATAAAAAGTAAAGTCTGAGCTCAAACCTTGAAAATTTGGCATTTGTATCGATGAATAAGTAAAAGTTCAAATAACAGTTTGTGATTTTGTTTATTAACTCAATTGGTTCTCTTTCAGTTCTGCACAATGTGCTATTCAGCATTCTCCAGGTAGGCTTGGCCTTCTTCCAAAACATCACGACTGTTTGGTGTGCTAATTGTGTGTGTGCTGAACCTAGGAGACAGTGATCGGTATATGGGCATAATCGGGATAGTGCAAGCCGATTGTGCTTCGTCCCAGAAGAGTGCCTTCAATGACAGGTTGTTGAAGTGTAGCGAACCATGCAGGGCTATATCACTTTCTGCATTTGTGGCACAAAGCCAGCCATGTTTGATTCACTCCGAACTCAGGAAATATATCAAGGGAAGATGTACAGCTTCTGGTGAGTCGTGGATCTCAAGTTAAGACTTATAGCCATTCAACTTTGATGTCTATCCTCTGTAGTACCCCCCCTTCAGCTCAGACAATGCCCCTCCTCTCTGGTCCTACAGCCCATACTTTGCCAAGAGGAAGCCATTATAGCAAATAAAACAACCTCGTTGGCTCAATGCCTGTCCTGCCAGAGGAAATTTATTGAACCGCCGGTGTGTTCTCCCTGTGGTTGCCCAGAGAGTTGCACCATTGCCAGGCACAAATCCAGATGAAAAATGTGAAATAGATGAAGAGAGAGAGAAGAAAGAAGAGATAGACAAGTCCAAACTGGAAAAACAGCTGCTCTCTTGTGTGGCTTATGTGCCAGAGAGCAGCTTCCCATTTTTCGCTAGTTATTGTCCAGCCTCACGAGAGACACAAAACGAGAACCTTAGGGTTCGGAAGGCCTGCAGGTTTACTGCAGAGCTTTATTGGATCCATTAGTTAGCAAGTCATTTGGTTCAATATAAAGCTGTCTTCATCTGTTCCCAGAGTAACTAGCAAAGTAAAAACTTTCGAAGTGACTTCAGAAGTCAACAAAATAGGCATATTTCCGTTATCATTTCCTTAAATGCTTTTGTGTGGAACACTAAATGACCTATCTGTGTACATGGTAGAAAAAATAGCTTGCATTTACAGTGTTCATTCATTCGTATCTGCCTTAGTATCAGGGTTGTGGTGGTTAAAATTAGGCTGCAAGATTTCATTTTATTTTTTTATTTATTTATTTGTTTGTTTTTTATTGTTCAGAAATATAACCAACAGAAAATATTAGAAAGCACCGCAGGCGGGTACAAATGAAATAACTGTTAGCTGAATTATAACGCCTCTCGCCCGAAGATGCTGGGATTGGCTCCGGCTTCCCCGCGACCCAGATGGATAAAGCGGTATAGGTAATGGATGGATGGATGAATTATAATTTAAATAAACAAACAAACAAAAAAAATAACAGTTTCATGGATATCTTTGGTCAGTTGATGTGGTTCACAGACCACTTTGACATTGCAGGCATTTCTACATTTGTTTTTTGCCCCCATTTTTCCAGGGGCAAAGTTGGAGAGGTCGTAATTTAATTAAAAAAAAAAAAAAATTAAAATTTTATAAATAAATACAACATCCGGTTTAAACCTTTTGGGTTTAAATCCAAGTACAGATACAGATATTTGGAGCATTAAACAGATACAGATACAGATACAGATAGTGTCACTGCATTATACCTCAACTATACAGCCTGCTGGACTGTGTTCATTTGATGTGTGTCAATGAATTTCCTGTAGCTGCCCTGCGATGAACTGACATTCCTTTCAGGGTGAATTCCTTTCTCACGCCATGCTCTGTATCCACTGCACCCTGGCCAGGATAAATCGCTTAGATGAATGAAGATGCATGAAGGAATATTTCCTGTAGGTTGATGAGCTACGTTTCGAATCCTAAAATCATGTGAAAATACACACCTTCCACTAAGCTTTGTAAGCATTTCTGCTGTGGACAGCATGTCACTAGGGAAACTAAGCTAATTTGTATACGAAGTGGTCAGAATTCGGAGCTGGTGCTAAGAATATTGGGTGTTCAAATCACAGACCTGCCAGAAGATGAAGAACATTTGGCCCCTGAGGAGCAACCTTCGCACTGTGACCGGAGTGTATGTCCTGCCCTAATTGTAATTTGCACTGGATAAAAATGTCATCCAAATAAATACATGTGAATAGGTTAACTCGCCCTTTAGTGTTTACTGCATCTGATCTGCTTCAATCATCTGAAGTTAAATTCTCACTTCTGTTTTTTAGCTTTTTATCTTCCCTTTTCAAGTTCAAAAGGCTTTCACGGCTCCGCCGGCCGGATCTCAGGAGGGCGCAGGCCGAGATTGGGGGAAATAAGATGATGAGAAACTTAAAAGCAATTTGTTTCACTTGACCTGGGTAGGGAAGGTAGCTTCGCCGGCCAGTTCTCTGTGCTCAGAGACGGGCAGGTAAAAGGCCTCATCGTCTAAAAGCAATCATCTCGGTGCAGGAGACGAATGATTTGCGAGGAAATTGGGGGCAGTGCTTTCCCACTGGCAGCGGAAAAGGGATCACCAACAAAAAGGAAGAAACTGTTAAAAAAAAATGGGCTTCCCTCATTTCTAACGATGAGGATGTAACTGGAGTTTGGGAAGAGGTCAGGCTGGATGCCCTCTACATCATACATCACTATGTACTAATATTACTCATAACACAGTCTAGTAGGGATCTGCTAGTATGATTTACATGCAAGTATGTATCCTATTACCTTTGTCCACGTTACATAGTATTATGACTGGCAACACTCATACACACCTATTCCTAGCAATACAAGACTGGAAAGACAGTAGTGGTTAAAGGCAGTGTAAATTATACCTCACCACCTTGTCTGTTTAAATGCGCGGTCCTGCAGCGCCGGATTAACCTGAGTGAGATTTCCTGTCGTGTAGGCATCTGCTTTCTATCCGACCCCTTTTCTCCGCTTCATATGCCTTGATATACCAGAAACAGATGTGTCTCCAGTGGAGGGAGGGATGTAACGTGAGCCTCTTTGTCCCTGTCCCTTTTTCTTTCTTTGTTTTTTTTTTTTCCTGCTCCCTCCCCCTTTCTCATTCTCAGCAATAACACGGTGCAGCAGAATTAATTAGGCTTGGCACGAGGCGCCTCATTCTAATAAATCACTCCATTATCTTGCAGGGATGTGTAAAAAAAAAAAAAAAGGAAAAAAAAACACACTCGCTTCCTGTGAGAATGAAGCAAGGGCGTACACACTTAACCCTCCATTTCCTGCATGTGTGCCCTAACTGGCATCGCGCCGAGGGAGCTGGGCATTTCGAGATGTGGTGCCGGGGGCCCATGGGGACGGGACTCAGCTAATTCGGCTTGCAGAAATGTTAGCTGCGTGAAAAATGTTGCCTGTCCAAAAACATGCTTGCCTTATCAGCTGGAGAATCCAGCTCCTGTGCCTAGCCTAGCGATGCCAAGCATCCTTGGATACTGATGGCGATTTGGATGGCTGAATTTTATGGAAATTTTGAATCTGGTGTGCAGGTCTGAGTGGGCTTGAAGGATGCATAGCAAAGTTGACAGAATGATCGTCGTGATTCAAATAAGATTTGACAATTCAGAACATGTGCACTGTGACATGTTGGCTTGTCCAAATGAATGCACAATGAGGGTGAAATGAAGGTGAAAAGAATTCATATTCAGATATTTAAGATTACATATTCTACTTTAAGTCTTCTAATGGATGTTCATAGAAAGGGCTATTTAGTTAAATGCCCCCTTGTGTCCCTGGTTGAAGGAAAGGGCCTCTGAATAAACTAGAGGTGTAACCAAATAAAATACAAATATAAATAGGAAGCACACTAGAAAGCTTGGCGGAAAGGGCATCCATGTGAGACTAGATCTGATCAGGACCGGGACTTCATGGATTTATGAAAAGGCGTGAGTACAAAGCTCACAGGACACACAAGACCATACATTTGAAGTGGTTGAAATTTGTTTATATACATTTTGGGAAAAAGAACCAACTAAATTCATTAGGAAAAAAAACAAACAAGTCCATCTGTATTTATGAACTTGAGTTATGAAATTGAGTGATGTAGAACTTTAGTTTTTCCACTATATTATACTGTGTTCTGGGCCTGGAGTTAGGCCACACCTACTGCGGATTGACATCCGAATACAGATACAGATACAAATATTTGAATATTTGCAAATACAGGTAATGTTACACCTCTAGAATAAACGCATGCTTTTTTTCAGCCTATTTTATTCTTACATTTCGAATGATTATATAATTTACGGATAATAACGAACAAACGAATCATTTTACATGTATTACAGATGGTCATTTCAAAAGGCACGGTTTGGAATCCCCTGTACACCTGAACTTCGGACACAGTCGATTGAATGGATGTTTATCTTCCTCTTATAGTTATTTTGACAAAGGGTTATGGTTGAAATTTGCAAAAATGAAATTTGAGATATTCTTAACATGTCAGTGAACTGAATTGTTATGAACTTAAAATTCAAATTTCCCCATACAAGACGTTTTTGTTCAGAAATTAAGAGAAGCAGCAAACAAGCGTTACATTTATTAGGAAACATGGATAAAGTGCAAAGATTCAGTAGGAATACAGTTTAATTAAGCAATAGCAGGGTTATCGGCTGTAGGCAATATTCAATATAACAGCACGGTTGCTCATGCTTTTATCCAAACAGTTTTATAAATAAAAAATAATAATATTGTGTAGCTGACATTTTGGAATCACCATGACTAAATAAAAGACTTATTTTTGCTCTGCTAATAGAAATGGATCCGAAAGAGCCCACAATCACCGGAAGCCCATCAACGACCTAACCAGCTAGCTCACAGTAATTTGTACATTTCCATTAAATCTGGTGAAACTGACTTCCCTTCTTGCTTTTTATCTATTTTATTTTGCTCAGTTTCGTTACTGTTTCCAGATCCTCAATCTGAAAAGCTCCTATCGTCTGTGCATGCTAGTTAATCTCATTGTTGCCTCATAAGAAACGTTCTATAGGGAGCACATCACGTCTAAGCTGATGTGTGTAGTGCAGGTGGGATTCGAAATGAGTAGCGTGCACTGTAGTTACAGCATTGAAGGCACTGCACTCAGGAAGCGCATTACATTTAAAGATAAGCAAACAACAACTGAAAACGTGTGGTTTTCTCTAAACAAATGAGGAATAGGACTTTTTCCTTTTTCTTGATGTTGTCTGTTGGGCAACTAGAGATTTGAATAACAAATAACCTGGGCGCAAAATCCATAAAATTTGGATATCTGGATTTGTCCGGCGTTTTATAGGATACTTAATATGTGACGATATATGAATTATTTAACATGTGATGTAATAAATATTCAGATGAATTTAGGGTTGAGAACCAATTCAATTCAATTCAATTTTATTTGTGTAGCGCTTTTAACAACAGACATTGTCACAAAGCAGCTTCACAAAAGTATATAAATTCTGAATATAA
>JAQQZR010000018.1:9514298-9532931 GCA_030068235.1 Notoglanidium macrostoma | reverse complement strand
TTATCCAGTCTCTTTTAAAGTCATAAAAATAAAGAAAAACATTGAATTAGAAGGTGACCCCAAACTTTTGACTGGTACTGTATGTAAGTTCTTTAAAGTCTCTATCAGTAAATATATTCTGATACTGAACCTGGGCTAAGAATACTATCGCACTAAAAACTGTTGGCAAGTAATACAGAAAGGTTTTTATTTTTATTTATTTAATTTTTTTTAAAGTGAAGAATAAATAAGTGCTAGTCCAAGTACTTCCGAAAGAAGTAGGTCTTTAGTCGTCGTTTGAAGACACCCAGTGACTCCGCTGCTCGGAATCCAGGGGAAGTTCATTCCATCATCTCGGGGCCAAAACAGAGAAGAGTTTAGCTGCATGTCTTCCTTGTACCTTGAGAGATGGTGGAACAGTCGAGCAGTGCTTTGAGGTAGGAGGGTGCTGGTCCATTTTTGGCTTTGTAGACAAGCATCAGTGTTTTAAATCTTGCCTTGCCAAAATTGCCTTTGTTGGGTCCTTGAGCAAGACACAGCCGTAAACTCAGTTGTTTCCTGCTTCGAGCAAATGGGCCGGGTCATGCCTGATGTTATACCATGTAAGATATTTAGAGTAGTTTACTGTAAATATGTTTTACAGTCATTTACTGTTAATCTTTTTACAGTGCAGATTTTTCTGAACCAAGAATTCAAAATTTTGTTAATTTCTCAATTGGACTTCCAGTATATATGTTGCTAGGTTGGTATACCTAATAAGCTGAATTAACAGTTATAATACCACCCAGCTTTTGAGTTCTCAGACTTTACTGTCAGAAGGTGTTGATTAATTTTCTGTAAACCGTATGGCGGGCTCACCTTACAGTCTAAGGCTAGCAATGTTTAATAAAAACAAACAAACAAACAAACAAACACTCATTTGCAGGGCCTGCTTTCCTGGCAATCTAAAGCTAGCAATTTAAAAATCAATAAAAACAAACAACAAAACTGATTTATGTAGAAAAACATATAATTGTAAATGTGAGGTGTATTAGGTAAGGGAGTTTTTATTTAACATGGAAGGAGTCTCCAGTGTCAGTATTTTGGAACAATCAGTAAGTTTTTGGAGGACTTTACCTAAAGGTCTATAATGCTGCAATAACGTAAGTGATAACTGAATTATTTTACCTTATTTATTTCACAACATCACGTAAAGACAATAATAAGCACAACATGTTATACATTTATACATTAAAAGTTGTAATCATAGGCAAATTGTTCTTATCAAAGAGGAATTAAACACTTCAAGGTGTGCCTTTGTTGGAAAATAATCAATGTCGGCATGGTAACTCGTTATGATTCAGGTCTCATCACATGGCATTTGCTATGTCGTTGATTATTTTCCTATAATAAATAGCATGAAATTTTGTGTTTTGCTCCTCGCTGGATTGAACCTTTCTCTGGTTAAGCCCTGTGTTTTACAGTAAAATGTCAAATTAGCATAACAGTGATCATCAGAGTGGCTTTTTGTGTATAAAAAAAAAAGCATTTCTAAAACCAAATCCATTTCGATTGTTAGAATTCCTCCTCCTTTTTTACACACAGTCCCATACCGCAGCGAGCCTTAAGTAATCTCTGTCTTACATGCTCTACTCCGGCTCACAGACACCTGCCAGTGCTACACAGTTTGTGTTCAGTGAAGACTGAACCGATTCATTAAAGTTAATCTGATAATCTGAGATCCGATATGATGTCTAATAGCTCTTTTAGCGGCGCTTGGCTTGTTCTGCCTCTCCTGCAGACTTACAGCCGCCCGAAGGATTGCTCTAGCAAGGTCAGCGCTAGCAGTGCTAATGGCTACCGAGGGAATAGAGCCCAATCTGATCAAAGTTCTGATTCCTGTCTCAAATCTGCACTAAGTCTCCGACTCAGATGGAATAAACCCGAGGGCGGGTTACCTGGGAAAGCACATATTTATTTTTAGTCCTGCTGCTGTTTTCTCTCCCTGCAGGCTCTTCGAGGCTAAACCGGGTGAGGAGTAGTCATGTGTAGTGTGTGTAGATTGCGTGCAGGTGGAATCCACCTTTTCCTGTTGACTAAAGGATAGGATTAGCAAGTGGAAGTTGAGCTCTTTGACTGTAGGCTGGGAGAGGAATTCATATGAGTTTCAGTCAGAGTGACTCATATGATACTCTTTGGATTAGTAGTAAGATGTTGTTGCGAGATGAGTCGAAGGGGGTGGGGCTTCCATGGGTGTAAGTTCAAGGTGCACTATGTAGGGTTTAGGACTATGCAGAAATAGAATATAGTAGTCATGAGTATGTTTCCATTAGTGTATAATTAATGGTAACTACGATTGTGTTTTTGTAAGCTTAGAATGAGCCCTTTATTTCTACATAGGACGCGCGTCCACCTCGGCAGAGCCGCCATGTTGCGCCGCTACAGTAGCCCAGAACGGACAACCCTCTAGAGAGCGCGTTCAGCGTTTTGTGTTTTTACAAGCCAGAGCAGCGTACGGTTTCCCGATGTTCCTTCATTGCTTTTTGTAACGAAGCTCCTACACAAAGCATGTCGCAGGTCTAATAATCATTTACCAAATAATCCTGTTATTAACGCTGAATAACTTATCGTTACTGTTTAATTGTTATTGCAATACCACATAAAGTAGTATGAGAAGTACAAAAAAATGAAGTTTAGTGTGACACTAGGCTAAATCGAAAGTCCGTGCATCTGTGTCTGTATTAGACATGTACACTTTGCAATAATAAAATGGCCATCTCTTTTTTTTTTTCTTTTTTTTTCGTTAGGTTTATATTATAGGCTGTAACAAAAGCTGTGAAATTCTTTCCAAAGAAAAGAAAAGAAAAAAAAAAAAAGCCTGGCAAATATATGATCGTCATTCAAAAATTAACAGGATAATCACACACTCAAGAATATCTCATGAATTGTTTACTCCCTGGGTGGAAGATGCTTTAGACAGACATAATTATGTTTGTAATGCATGATGGTTGTAATACATGTCAAGAACCCCTGGAGAGAGTTTTTTTGTCCCTATCAGACAGAAGTGGGGTTTTGAATGCAAAGCTGAGGGTGCTATCAAAGCAATTATGCTTGCATTCAGGCCCTTCTCGAAATAACTCACAGAGAGCGAGAGTAAAAAAAAAAAATCAGAATGGAACAAAACAAAAAAAATAACATTTGCCTTCACTTTCGGCAGAAAGAACATTAGATTTTATATCACAGGAGAGCGGTATGAACGAGTGCTTAGGGTGTTTATGCCTTGGTTTGTGCGCCCTCTTAAAATTTGTGGTGGATTAAATGATGTATCTTGTAATTCAAAGTAAACGAGATTTGAAAGCCAGCATGTGATTAAGCTCTCACAAGCCGGTCCATTAACCTTCAAAATGAACACACAAAAAAAATTTAAATAATGGCTCATTTGACAGCAGTTAAATATGAATTGGCAATTAGCTAACTTTGCCACATGCATCTGTTTTTTGAGTTTTTTTTTTTTTTTCCTCTGGCCCGGGTTCAGGATTCGCATCCGATATTATTTCAACACGCTCCGTGATGGAAACAAACAGATCAGGTATTTATTGATGAAGTGATGAAGTGAGAGTTAGCATTTCCACTGGGAGAGAGAGAGCGAGCGAGAGAGAGAGCGAGAGAGAGACAGGCAGGGAGAAATAATTGTTTATTGATCTGGCGGCTGCATTTAGGGAGTGCATTAAATCTGAGGACAGATTGCTGGTGGCTGTTGGGTGGAGGGACGCGAGAGGGAGGGAAAGAGGGAACAAGTGATGCTCTGCAGATATCGGGTGGAGGGTGAAAGCAGCGATTCTGCTGTTGCTCAACTCGATCAATGACTGCTATCTGGCGTCTGTGTGTGTGTGTGTGTGTGTGTGTGTGTGTGTGTGTGTGTGTTTGTGTGCGTGTGCAAGGGGAAGAAAGACATGAAAGAGAATGTCCCAATAATTCACACCCTCTCTAGTCACATTAGTGTACTTTTAGTGTAGTTAGGCATTCAGCCTATATCTTCACAAATCTACACAACTCGAACAATATTCACACAGCGGCTGCATCAACACATCTCTTGCGAACACATTCATGATCCGAGCACTATTAAAAATATTACATTTTATCTTCAAGGCAGACCGTGAACAATAAAGTCAACCCAGTTCCCCTGCTGAGTCTTTGAGATATATTCATTTCTCTTGAAATCTGTAATATAATAGTGAGAGAGAGAGGCTGATTGAACAAGAAGGTCTTAATCCTTTGGATTTCAACACCAGTTATCAGACTTCCTGCTTTAACAGATGACATGCCAACATTATCAATACTGAAGGCTAGAATTGGTTCAATATTTAGCCAATGGTGGGGGTTTGTTTATTTATTTATGAATTTTTGGTACATCATATCTATCTATCTATCTATCTATCTATCTATCTATCTATCTATCTATCTATCTATCTATCTATCTATCTAACAACAGCAGCAATAATAATAATAATAATAATAATAATACTTATTTTTAGAAAGTTTATTTTTTCAAAAGTTTCTTGCTTTCTCTAACACGACAAATATATGCAAGTTTGTTTTTATTATTTAGTAATGTTACATGTTGATGCAAATGACTTTTTAGCTCGCATTATAATTAACATTTACAATCGAAATGAACTACGTTGTAACTTATTAAATGTAAGTTGTATTACATAAGATTTCATACTTGATATGTATATGAAATAGGTTTTTCATTATTATTAAAACTGAGCAATTTTCAATTAAACAAACAAATGGATCAGTGTTTGTTTGTTTGTTTACTCATGAAGCATGTAATGTGAATATCTCTAGATTTTAAATAAGAGTGTAATCAACACTCAGTGCAGCAGCAGCAGGAGACCAGTGGCATGCTGATAAAGTCCAATGAAGAAAGCACCGAGAGAGCAGAAATACTATTACGGAGTAAAACGTTATAAACAACATTACATCTGAAGCACCAGCCAAAGTTACGCTTAGATGCAACTAGCTGAGTGTGCATGCGAGAACATATGCAACAATTAAAGCTGTGAAGCAGTGTGTTTATGTAAGCAAAGTTGCCAGTTGCTAAGCACATAAACACGTGCACTACCTCCGGCTAGGTCATTGTTAACTTGCTCATTCATTCTACCGGCAATGAAAGAGACAAAACAAAATCGAAAAGCAAAAGTAATTTTACTCACAATTACATTAAGAAAAAAAAGTTAAAAACAAAAGCATGATTAAAAAAGCCCTTTTGAGGAAGGGCGTACTGTAACAGCCTGAAAAAGAACCACTCCCATGAACAGCAATTATGTATTTATAGTACATCGTGCCCCAAAAGAATGTACTGAAGTCATTCGCGTGTCTGCAGCACAAAGATCGTTTAAATGAACACATTCGAAGTGCAATTGCATGCATAACACCAGATGAGTTCATCGTGAATGGGAGAGATGACTCCGTGAGTGTTTATAAAGAAATGGCAGTCATATAGAGGATGTTTAGGAAATAAAGCTACATTTTGTTAAAAATCGTTAATTTCCCCTATGTATGGACACTTCCGGGACATGCTGTAATATCAGTGAATGCTTTAAACATGACGCTTTGATCACTTACAGCCCTCTCCTATTTAAAACTCTGCTCGGATGCGCACTCTCTCTCTCTCTTCCACTGCCACCCTTTTTCTGTCATACTGTATTTTTAAAAGACGTTTTTGTCTCCACAGTGGCGTGTCTCCAGTGTCTCTTACCTTGAGCTGTCAGAAAGAGATAATGCAAAATATATAGTATAAACTGCCAAATCTGAGTCTGCCTTCAATTATTCAGACAGCAGAAAATCCTGAGAGGGACAATTGACATTTTCCTCCTTCCACAGCATTCCCATGTGTGCGAGTATATGTATGTGTGTGTTTCTGTGAGCTGAAATAAAGAAGAAGGTCAGATTACAACCCTAAGGGGTCAATGGTGAGAAGGGAGATTGTAATCGTTCATGAAAGGACCTCGGAAACAGATACACAATTTTGTTGTATGGACGTTCTGCAGAATCTCTTGTTGTGATTCGTACTTGTGTAAATACATTTTTTTACTCTTTTACGGTCTGTAATAGCGGATTTCAAACGTATCCAGCTACTCCTTTAATTGTAAAACTAATTCCATCAGTACTGCTTTGTTTTATGAACATAATCTAGTTCTTAATACTTTGTTAAAGGCTCACTATGTAGGATTTCATTGATTGCACCCATCTGAATGCCCCTCCCTTTCCAAGTGTTTATTAGTACATGCGGTGGCCATCAGTTGCCCATAGTGTACTTATTTTACCACTCTCGCGCTTTTTCCTGCGCTAAACAATAAGTATGATCCTCCACTTTTTCAAAATTTGGGTTCTCAAACTTGTTAGCCCGTACCAGGAAACACGGATTCCTCTTCTTTCTTCTTCTTCGTCTTCCTTCCGGTGCTTTCTTCCAGATTCGTGCTGTGAAACTGTGGAAGGTGTTCTGTAGAGTTTTGTCCATTCTGGGCTACTGTAGCAGTGCAACATGGCAGCTCCATGGAAGAGGACCCGCTCCCTATGTAGATTCATTCTAAGCTTACCAAAACAAAACGATTCGTAGTTACAGGTAATTATAAACGAATTAAACCATATATATGAATGCTGTATTCCATGTCTGCTAATAGATCCCCCTAAATCCTACATAGTGCACCTTTAACATGTTTACACAAAATTTTGGCTATTTTTGGGAGTCAAATTCCAGAAATTTCCCCTTTTGTTTGTTGTTTTGTTATTAGTCTCTGTTTGTTATGGCCTGCTTGTTTTCAAATCACTGACGTTTTGATTTATTAAATCTAACGGATCAGTCGTATAAGCTAAGCTTTTGACTATTCTTACACTGGTCATGTATACAGCAACACTCTCAGGAATAATAGCATTAAACAGTGCCTTTCCTTGTTGCTATGAGCACAATTATGCGCAATTAGAACGATTATGTAGTGTAAATGTAAGATGGTAAAGACTTGATGAAGGTCTTAAAGCGTGGCGAGTATTTGTAATATTTTAGAGAGAATGGTGCTAGCATAACAGGAAGTGTTAATTTAACTAGCATTACCTGGAAGCTAACAACCGTTTTACATGGCAGTGTGTCAACTGGTAACATTAGCGTAGTTTAATTTAATCAGCTTCTCACGTACATTGTGTGCAAGAAGATAGCCCACATGCAGGTGAGAAATATAGTATTAAGGCAAGGCAGTGCAGTCTTGCATTAGCATTAAAAATAGTGCTTGTTTAGTCTCTGAGACAGGTGAAAGTGGGCTAGAAGAGGCTTGTTGCATGTGTGGTAACTTTAAAGAGCAGGAGAAGTGGAGACTGTGGTCATTAACTTTTCTCCGGAGGGCTAAAGCATGTTTCTGTATTAACAAATCCGGGTGTTGGCTTATTCTCCTCCTCAGGGGTCCTCACAGGCATGGCTGGGGTGGCCTCTGCAAATACCAGCAGAGAAAATGAGGGATATGACTAGCCCCTCGGAGGCTCATTACTGCAGTATGAGTATGCATGAGGAGGTTAGAGACAGGTCTGTGCTTTTGTTCCTCTAAAATGAGCACTAGCCTTTTTCCCAGAACTCATGAGAAGCAGCTCAGTGTGCCTCATTTGTATCAAATCCATGGCTTAAATATGGCTTCTTTTCTGTATCATTGAAGAAGGACCTGCCGTGTCACAAAAAGTGTCCTACATTGAATAAAATGACAATTGGAAAAAAGAGATCTGGAGGTGTTGAAGTATTGGCAAGGAGACGGGATGTACTGATAGATTCCTCATGGTGAAGCTGTATGAGTTTGAGATGAGCTTTGACACAAGGACAAGGAACAATGCCTTGACTTCCTGGTTGTTCTGAGCAGGATATGAAAGTCATCACTCTTTGTGCTGAGGTGATGTTTGCTTCTGAGTCAGGAAGCACAGGCGCAGAGGGGAGTGCTGGGATATGATGGAATTCCTCGGGATAAGAAATTATAAATTTTTTATAGAGGTAACCAGTTAATCACCTGTTAGATGTTATGTGTTGCATTTCATCATATAGCAAGAATGAGGCGAAAATGTATCTGTAGAAGTACCTAATAAGTAGCAATGCAAATGTGCAAATTGAAGTTGAGAACCTGTGGCTCCAGCGGGGCAGCACGGTGGTGCAGTGGTTAGCACTGTTGCCTCACAGCAAGAGGGTTCTCGGTTTGAACCTGGCGGCTGAGTGGAGCCTTCCTGTTTGGAGTTTGCATGGGTTTCCTCTGGGTTCTCCAGTTTTCTCCCCCAGCCCAAGGACATACAGGTCAACCGACAACCTGCCCATGGTGTTCCCCAAAGTCAGCTCGGATTTTCTCCAGCTCCCTGTGACCCTGCCTGATAAGTGGTATAGATATGGATCTTATGCCAGAAATGTATTTCTAGAGATTGTAATTCGTCTGAAGTTCACTGAAACCTCACTGAAAGTTTGATGGCTCACTGACTATAAGGCTTATACCATACACCTTGCTGTTATCACACATTATAATACTGTTTTAATAAGTCTGCCCGTATTTACATTTTCGTGAAGGGAATATCTGAAGGGCTTTTTTAATATATAGGGCTTCATATCAGCCAATGTGACAGCACAATGCTTAAACTCATGCAAATAAAGGTCAAGAGCAGAATGGGAGATCCAAGTGGCATGGTTGTTGGTGCCAGATGATTGGTTTGGGTATTTGTGAAACTCCAGGGATTACCACACACATCGGTCTGTAAAGCGCGGGTTCGGGAACCTTTTTAGCTCGGCGAGCCATAAATACCAATGTTTTTTTAGAATTGTTTTCGTTGAGAGCCATATAATAGTTAGTACAATTTGTGTTTAATGTTAGGCCTACATTTTTACTATTATGCTATATTAGGGTATAATTGGATTAACATGAAGTATTATTGTTGTTACATAGGATAACCATTAATAAATTGCCTTTTAGCGTTAATGCGACTTCTGGTGCTGTATGGTTTTACTGCTGGCCTTGTAATCCGGGTCATTCGTGGTGAGGTTCAGCATCATGTAGGAGCTGAAGCTTCTATCAGTTAAACGTGAGCGTAGGTTGGTGTTTATGTTCTTCGGATGTGAGAAACACTGTTTGCATGCATACGTGAAGGCAAACATGGTCAGTATGGCAATGCTGATGCGCTGCATTGCATGGTATGTGACAGGAAGCTCATTCCATCTCATTTCATTCCATTTCCTCACAATTGCCAAAGCACCAGCAAAGCTAGCCATACTCCCATAACGCAGAGTTTCTGCTGACCAGCCTGTACTTTTCACCGCAGCTCTTCTTTGGATTTTTCTCTACTCTCGCCAGCTGGATATTTTGATGCAAACGCAGCATGGTGCATATCAAAGTACCGTTTTCCATGCGACCATTTCATTCATTTCGTTTCATTCTATCATCGCATATTAAACGTACCGCAGACCCAGGTCTCTTCACATAAGCAAACTCCTCCGTCCACTCGCCCTGGACCGGATGGTAGGCCTTATCTTTTTTCTTCTGGACATGTCTTTTATGAGCGCTGATGGTACAAGTTAGCTTGCTAGCTAAGTTAACTGATGAAAAAGGAGGGAGATTTGTCATTTCGCTTGAAGTTGACCAGACAGTGATCCATCTCACGAGGCATTGTCAAATTTCATTTGAGCCACTTTCATTGAGCCACTTATTGTGTTAAAAAAAAAAGAACCCTTAGCGCAAACAGCCAACAAAAGGGCCATATATGGCTCACGAGCAATAGGTTCCTGACCCCTGCTCTACAGTTTACAAAGAATGGTGGAAAAAAAAAAAAAGCATTCAGTGTGTGGCAGTTCTGCAGGCAAAACTCATATGGTAACTCATATAATGATGCTTTGCATCTTTGGTGAGCAGAAAAGCACGTCGCCACACATAACAGCTCTGAGGATACTGAGGCTATAGTGAGCACAGACTCTAGACCTAATGATGTATTTCCTGTCTTCAACTGTCTCACTGTCAGTTTCAGTGAGCCTGTGCCCATTATTCTTATTAAAGTATTGCTTTGTAAAGACTCGATTTAGCTCATTTGTAATTCGCTTTGTATGCAGCAGCTCTGCAAAATCCAAAACATGTGCTAAGTCACTAATTGATGTAGTTTTTTTTTTTTTTTTGCCAGCCTGGTTGGTAATTTCAGCTTTCACGATGTCTGCATGCTCTGATATGAAGGATTACAGATTGTTGGCAACCACGCCGCACCTCTTCAGTTTTCCCCTGCACAGTTCAAAAAAAAAAAAAAAAAAAAATGGCCCATTCTTTGGCTCAGATTTAACCTAATTTAGACAAACAAAAACTATTGTGGTTACACATGTGTTGCTTTTCTAATGATTTTATTATTATTTATTTTCCTCCAACGATTCCCTAGTCAGGAGACCTTGCAGGTGCGGGCTATCCCTGAACAGCCTCACCGCTCGGCGAAGAGCCCAGTCCACCCGCCGAGCATGCATGGTGCTAAGATTGTGAGTTATCACCGGCAAACATACGCATGCGTTCATCATGGCTCTGTTGGCTAGGATCTGTTTCTTGGCCTTCTCATTCATGGAACACTGGCACCGGTAATTCACTGATTTTCTATTTCCATGTTTATAACACTGCTCCTAGTTTTTTTTTTTTTTTTTAAATGCTCAATACTGATGTTGAAGTATCAGTTTGACATTTCTAGCAGTGTGGAGAATGAATATTTAGTCACAGACTAAATATCAGATGCTGCATTGTATCGCTGATGGAATAAATCTCACTTCCTGACTGAAATTCTACAGCAAATATATATCCGTATTGTAGAACACAGGATATTATGACTACTCGGCTGGAAATTATATTAGATGGGAGAACTGAAATCTCAGTAGCTTGGCAATGAAACTATCGGAGCTGAGCAATGCATTATATCACAAGGTCTATAAATGGCATCAAGGTCTCAGAAATCACACACGCACTTCCGCTTTAAGGCGGAAAGGCAGCCGCATTAGCGATTTAAAAGTGTCTCAAGTCCGTAATGCTGCATGCTGTGTTTCCTCCGAATATGAAGCGGAATAATGGAATAATTATCTTTATTATTCCCCTGCACACGACTCTCTCACAAGACAAAGAAAGCCAAGTTAGCATTACTCTGTCAATCCGATGCTGTTGGAATTCGATTCTGTCCTTGTTAGCAGATTTTGTCTCGACAAAATGTTTTGCTTTCATTTGATATGAAAATAGAGAAAGAGATAAAGAACCAAAAAAAAAAGGGATTCCAACAAAGCCAAGCAGCTGCTCCTGTGAATGGGCCTCGCCGTTGGCCTTTTCCACGACTCCTCTGTCATGCCTTATCTCGTCACTCCGTTGTTCGGCGGCTGCAATAGCAGACAAAGGGATACCTCTGGTACCTTGTAACTCATTTAATCTTGGTGTCGGTGGAGATTATGGAACTAATAATGCTCAGGGGCCACTCGGTTTCTCTGGGATTCAAAAAATTAGTTCCCCTGTTGAACAAAAGGTCCACGGTAGAGCCTGTTAAAGGGACATGACACGCTATAGAAAGCGCGACAGAAATTACCAGTTTCGAGCCGCAGGCACACACATCTCGTACGTGTCAAACTGCAGCGCTAACTGACATCACGGCAATTTATTTTCCCATTAGCGAAGAAAAAGGGCAACTTTACAATCGGCTCCATCAGGAAAGGCGTCTGACGTGACGCTCGCACAAAAACATAATTGCCTTAATTGAGTATCCAGAGCTTTCATGTTATTGATAAGGCCCTATTGATTTTGGGTGCGTGTGTTTTAGGGCAATCGCTTGTCGCGTCATTGTAATTGCCAACGTCGCTCCTGAACCCGAGAGCACACCCGGTCACTTTCTAAGGCTTATATCTTGGCAGATTCCTTTGCTGAGATGTGTTTACCAGGCTGTAGCCACGTTGTGAGCTAGTAAAAGTGTCGTGTTATTGGCCCGAGAGGCTTGCCTTTCAACAGGTTATAAAAGTCCATGAATTTAACAACCACTGTTTTTATTAAACCATTGTTCTCAGTGGGAGCAAGTGGAGTGATGGACTCTCTCCCTCTCTCTCTTGCACTATATTTCTCTTTTGCTTCTCCTTCTCGTTTGTCTCTATGGGTCACTGACTTTCCATAAAAATTCCAGTTGGATATGTGTCTCATTAGTGCCAGCTGAGTGGGCGTAGGCAATTATGTTTTAATGATGCATCTCAGAGTGTATGTGTGTGTGTGTGTGTGTGTGTGTGTATGTTCATTTTCTTTGTTGAACATTAATCTACTGAGACTGGGTGAAAAAGAATTCACTAAGTAAAAATAGTGTACTTCCTGCTTCTCTCTGTCAGTTCTCCGCTTCATCTGGGACCGTCCAGTAATTAGAGGCTTGTGGGAACATTGTACAGTAATAATATCCGATGTGATATCATTATCTTTAAAGTGTTCACTTTGTTGCCCAAAGGACATGCAAGAAATTCTTTAACCTCCATTTAATATTGGGGATTTCTTAGTCATCATATGCTTGTGGATTAAGGATTAAGTAAGAAAGCTATAGTGAGTGTGGATATGTTCAGCTTTACACAATGACTCAGCTTGTACATGCTCATCAGGCTGTTCTGGAAGGCACAACCTTGAAACCAGGAAACACAGACCAGCTTGCTCAGGACAAAATGTGAAGAAAACTGAGAATGAGGGGAAGCGCGAGCGCGCGCGCGCGTGTGTGTGTGTGTGTGTGTGTGTGTGTGTGTGTGGCCATTACAAGTGCATATACACACTGACTATGTAGGCCATGGAAATTGACTGTGTGAAGCTCTGGTTTTCCCTCTCCATGGCACTTTGCCAGTGTAAATAATGGCCTTCTCACAGCTCATAATATGTGAGGCTGTGCTGAAATTACTGCAACAAAATTCACATCCATCAGCGAGTTAAAAAAAAAAAAAAGGCAGCAGAGGGGAAAAAAATGTAAGAGCGCATGGTGGTAAGGAAAGAATTCAGAGTGGATAAAGGTTAAGCTGTCACTAATTCTTAGATAAAGATGCCCTCTCTTTCTCCCTTAGCCCGCTGACACACACACAAACACACACACGCACACACACACACACACACGCATACACACATGCTGAGGAATTGCAGCGTTAGTTAATTGGATTAGGGTGGAGGGAGGGAGCATTGCATGTTATCTTTCTCTTTCTCTTTTAGGAAGGGCATCTTAGGGCTGTCAAGCGTCGGTAGGCGACCATCTGGCACAGTTTTTATGGCGCATCCCAAACCAGTGGTGCTACTTCTGGGTAGTAAGTGCCCATTCAGCCCATTAAGCGACTTTATACCACAGCGCTGTTGTTGTATGTACATAAATGGATTTAAAATCATATGGTGAGGTTTTCTGAGAGGAGACGTTTATTAAACATTTTTGTAAGACGTTTCCAGTGCAGATGCTTTATAACAGTCAAGGGAGCCTGTAGGATTAGACAGCTTTTGCTTTGCGGTTTCTCTGTACCATGACAAGCCGAATTTATTTATTTTGTCTCGTTAGCTACAGGAGAACGAAAAAAAAGAGAGTGTGGTGAAGGAATGAAGGTTTGCATACATTATCCGTCCATCCATTATCTAGACCGCTTTATCCGGCTGGTTCGCTGGGAAGCTGGAGCCAATCCCAGCATCTTCGGGCGAGAGGCGGGGTACACCCTGGGCAGGTCGCCAGTCCACAGACAAACAACCACATACGCTCGCATTCACACCTATGGGCAATTTAGAGTAGCCAGTTGACCTAATCTGCATGTCTGTTGGACTGTTGGAGGAAACCCACGCATGCACGGGGAGAACATGCAAACTCCGCACAGAATGGGTGACCCGGGGATCGGACCCAGGACCTCCTTGCTGTGAGGCGGCAGTGCTAACCACCGCACCACCGTGCCGCCTACATACATTATATATCCGATATATAATATATATATAATCCGATAGTTTATGTCCGTTCATCCCTCTCACCTTACTCCATTTCTTTCTTTCCATTTCTCTAATTCTCTCAATTTCCACTGGTTCCTTCACTATCTTTGTCTCTCAATTGGTCTCAGACTCGCTGCCTTTCTAATGCTCTAAAGGCTTTCTCTGTCGCATACACACTCAGCAATTTTGGCTTTAATATATTTGCTGCTAGTCTAGGAGTTTGGGAGTAAATGGAATATGATTTACTGCATTTACAAGCATGTGATCAGTGGAAATGAATCTCCTTACATGCATTTCCTCCCACCTACACTATAGTGACACGATCTTTCACAGTGAAACATAATGCCATGGGCTGAGAGCACCTATAGTGTGCCAGTGTATTACTTGCTTCAGTCATAAACGTTACTACTATTCCATGAACTGTGGATGATATGTGGATAATAATTATTATATACTCATTAGCATGCATGGATAATGACTAGGCAGCAAGTCTTTCTTGCATTGAATACTCAGAAGGCACAGCCCAATATCTATTGACTCCAGAAGTCTACATCAGAGGAAAATGAGCTTTGATGGCCCGTAGCTTCAAGGTAACAATGACGCCAAGCCGTAATGTGTTTAATGTATTTATTGATGACCGAGGCATTATCTCAGAAGCACATTAGCTGCTTGTCTAGTCGGCTTTCATAGCAAAGCCTGGGAATCCAGCAGGCTCGAAAACTGATTTCCTTGTGCTACATCAGTATTCTATATGCTGGATGGCTGTATTTAACCAAATTTGCATTGACATTTATGTTTACATTTATTGATTTGCAGAAGCTTTCATCCAAAGTGAATTATGAGGGAGGCAGAATTCAATCCAAACATTGATATGTTAAAAGAGCTGACAGTGATACAAGTGTCACAGCTCAAATCTGGTTTTTTTTGGCATTTCCAATTGAAGCGGGAAGATTTTCTAAAATCTAATGTAATTGAATCAAATTGAAGCTAAATTTGTAGTTTTTTAGGCGTGGTTGGGTAGGGTGGGGTCTCTTGAGCAAAAGGGAAAAAAAAAAACGAAAAAACGAATAGCAGTACATGAAGACAGTGCTGGAGGAAATGTATTAAAGGAAACCTTTTCACTATGGGTATATGATATTTAGGATGCTAGTTTCGGTTATGTCTTCTTTAATTAGTAAATAAGTACACTCCTGGGCAAAAAAAATGAGGCAAACCCAATATTGCAAAACATTAAGCTTTTAATGGTCTCAACAGCAAATCATTGGTCAGGAAAATTAGCAAGAATGAAACAAGTAGAGAAATTAAATCGGCGTGAGGCAGCTTTTCCCTCGATTTCCTTTAATCGACGGCTTTTTACAGAAAGAAAGAAGTCCGTGTCGTCCCACTCGATGTTAAAGTCTTCAAACAGAAGAGATTTTGGAACATTTTGAACCCCCAGACAAGTCAGTTTCAACTTTATATCATTTAAACATTTCAATCTTTCCATGATTTTTCTCTTTGCGTACCAGAAGCCTATGTAAGTGAACTTCCCTGTTTCCAGCTTCCAACAGTTTCAGCAGCGAGCACTGACGAGCGAAACAAGGCCGAGGTCTCAGGAGCGCCTTTTTTTTTTTAGTTTTTATTAATTTTCTGCCCAGTGATTTTTGTTGAGACCTTTAAAAGCTTAATGTTTTGCAATATTGGGTTTGCCTCATTTTTTTGCCCGGGAGTGTATGTGAACGTCCATCCGTCATCTATTCCGCTTATCTGTCGAGAGGTGGGGTACACTCTGAAGAGGTCACCAATCTAATGCAGGCCTAACACAGAGAAGAACAACCATTCCCACTCAGTGTTAGGATAGCATTCATAATAAATAAATAAATAAAGGATTCCCTTAAGGTTTCCAGGCTCCACAAAGGGTTTCTACTTCGAACTCTTGCTGACAGGGAAACCCCATGTTGCTGGGTTTTACATATAACCTTTAAGAATTTCCATAGCGAGACAGTACTTTCAGAAAAGCATGTCGCAACATATTACACTGTGATATCTATTCTAAACTCTCATGTGTTCCAGCCCTAGGCAGTCTCCTTCCTTTGTTTTCTTTTAAAACTCCTCATTTTTCATTGCTTTCATTGGTTTTGGCAGCCAATACATCTAAAACCACAGATTATTGTTCAATTTCAGGACACCAGCCCAGACTACATGCCAGGAGAGGGAGACTTTCCAAATCTAAATGAGGCTTAAAGTGTTTTTCTTTATTTTTCTTCAGCATTTAACTCAAAATAATGCTTGCTAGCTGCAGAGACCATGATTCCTAGCACAGCTAGCAGTGTCCCTAGTAGAAACATTAAATATATGGCAGAAATTTGTTGTTTGACTGTCTGATAATACAAGAATTAGAGAAAGCACGGGAATACAGGAAGTAAACTTTGTTGATAGATTACCAGTGTTAGCAAAGATAGAGCGAATGTTAGCAGTTTAGCATAAGTAAAAAGGGTTCCATGAATTGTTAGAATGCTAGCATTAAAATGGAGTAAGGTGGTGTTTTGCTATGACAGCATTAGACAGAAGGGGGAAAAAAGGAGAGAAAAGCATTATATGGGAAAGGTCTTCCTTTATCTATGATCCGGTGGGACCGTTTGAAGCTGTTGGCACTACCCAGCTTTGTGTTTACCTCAACTTTCATAAAGCCCCAGGGCAGGTGGAGGCGAGGTGAGAACTGTATTGAAACACCTCCGTTATCAGATTTTAGAAACGGCGGCTCCACAGTGCAGCCGCAGATGAAGTGAAGATGGCGCGGCAATCCTTGGATGAGTTCTCTATGAAAGAGGATTTAAAGAATTGTTGAACTCCAGGGCATTTTTTTTTCTCTTATAAGCAAGATCACTTGGTATGTGGGAGTGTTTTGAGCTTTCTTATCAATTGCACTGCTGTTATCTTCACCCACACATTTCTGTTTCTTTTTCTGACGCACCATACACACGCATCTTCTACACACACATCATACTTGCTCTCTCACTAACTGTTAAATACACCATTACGCTGGGTCTTGCCCTTGCCCTGTTGGTTTACGATGGTAGTGTTTGCTGTCCGCGTGCGGTTACTCTGATGAAACAGTGCGTGGATAAAGAGGATGAGACTGAACTGTTGTCTAGTTCCTGTAATGCTAGATTGGACTAAAGTGAGTGTGTGTGTAGTGACCGATGCCGCAGGGATAATGCAAACCATGGTTGACATTGACGTACTTTAGGAACACTTTTCTTGAAATACATTTTGCTATGATGTAAACCTATGATATATAAACACTTACACCAAAGAAAAAATATCTCAGCTTTAATGGCACATAGCATTGCGGTGAGTGTGTGTGAACGTGTGTGTACGTGTCCGACCCTGACCAGGATAAAGTGCTTTCTAAATGAATGTACTGTTTTGCTACCCGTTTACGATGAGTACCAAAAAGAACTAATGTGTCGTGGATAGAGCAGTGTTCACTGCTGACTGGCATGGTCAAACATCATGTGGTCTCAGTTGATTTGCTAACAGCTGATGGAGCGTTTTGTAGAAGACCACAAGACATAATCTGATTGGCTGTCTACACTTACATAAAAATGTGACAAAAGAACATAATGGCATACAAAACTGAACACAGACAGTAAACCGAGCTCATGGCCAAACCGAAGACCCTGTGAGACAGCAACGGGAGGGGCTTTTATTGCACTAATAATTCATACCGCATGTTTTTGGCTGCGTCGTCTTTTGGGATGAATTTAAGTTTGTTTTGGTTTTCCGTATTTCTCTTGCAGTCAAACAGACGATCAGATCGGAGTGCAATATTAGAGCTTACAAGCTATGATTGGGAGATCCTGATGATGTCACAACTATCTATGGTCCAGGAATCCAAGCGAGCAAGACTGGCCGTGCTCTCGGTGTAGAAGGAATGGCATTACCTGTCAGTGACAGCAACACCAGTCAGTTGCAGGTGTCTGTGAGCTCATGTATATATGGAAAAGGGCAGATAGCCCTTTCCTTCAAGTCCTGGGATGCAGCAAGAGCAATAGTTTGAAAAGGTGCGCTGGCTTTACACTTCTAGGAGGAATCACTTTTCTAGCCCACACCCTCCCCAGTTCATAGGTTTGTAATGAAAGGGAAGCACAAGCTTGTGGATAGGAGTTGACAAATGACCAAATTGGGGAAAGATTTGGGGAATTTCTGGTTTCACCGTTCCTGCTCTATTCTTGTTTGGGACAAATGTGTAGCAAAACCCTCGATTTCTGTAACAGAGTTTCACTCTTACTTTAGACATAACCACTGTTTCAATTCTTTTTCCACAGTCTAATTTTGTCAGCGTTCAGTGTGAAAAATAGCATTCCAGCCTTACAGTACACTTTCCTTTTATTCTCAGTTCTGCAGTTCTCAGCGTAACTTCATTCCTTTCCTGGTCTATAGTTCGATATAAAGGGATAATTAAGAGGCAATGAAAGCTGTTTTATCTGTAAGTCAGGTACCTAGACTGATCACTGCTTCAGGAATTTTGCGCTTTAATTAGACCATATAAGCTGATTTCCCACAATCAGACATCATCATGTATGTTTTTGAATTTATAGTTTCTAAAATAGGCTGATGTGGTAATTAAAAACATTGCCTTATATCTGAGACCTTCAAGATCTACACAGTGCACCGTCTACACGGCTACCCTCAACTGAAAGACTGAATGTCT
>JAQQZR010000018.1:9501678-9513878 GCA_030068235.1 Notoglanidium macrostoma | reverse complement strand
TGCGCTACACCAGTTTCACTTATTTGGGTTCACTCACTGATTGAGAGCGAGAGCTCATTAGTGTAACAAGGTGATGTTTTGCAGAGTTGGAAAACATCTAGATGCTACAGGCCTTATTGTGAATCTCTGCGGTGCTTTATGAACACACTAGAGCAGAATATAAAACATGGAGAACGGGAGGATTTTATTTAAGCTCTGTCTGGGAAGAATGCAACTGTGGAGAAATGAGCTTGCACTCAAAACGGAAGAGGAACGTGGGGGCAAGTGTGTCCTTTTTATGTGGTTTGGCATTAGAAACATAGCATTAATGTACACTCACTAGCTGTGTTATTATGAAAGAGGTCAGCTAGACAGGTTCGAGCTGGATTGTTACTCAAATAAACACTCTTTATCACTGTGGTGAGCAGAAAAGCGGTTGATCTGCAACAGCAAGAGAACAACATAGAGTTTTCCTCCCGGTAGCCTAGAACAGGAATCTGAATATACTGACCTAAACTGGACATTGGAAAACCATGATTTGCTGAATCTTGACTTCTGCTGCAGGTCAGAATTTGGCATCAACAGCATGCCTTGTGTTAACAGTTTAGCCTGGTGGTGGTACTGTGATGATGTGGGGAATGTCATCCTGGGTCAATATAAAACTAGCATGGTGTTCCTAATAAAGTGGATTGCGTGTAATTGCACATTGCGATACAGCGATAAAGAGATTCAATCCCATAAACCTTATGGAAGAGAGATGACTGTAAGCAAAGCTTTTCTCCACCACGTTGAGCAGTTTAATATGAAATGTGAAATATACCAGCTTTCTTGAAGCTACATCAGATCAGCTTTCCATAAGCCAAGCTGCTTTCTTGAAATGTAAGCAAGCAAGTCCTATGGAACGGCATTAACCAAATCAATTTCACAGCATTAGCTCATTTCCTCATTGTTTTTTTTTTTTTATTAAAACACTGACTCTCCTTTGTTTAAACATGCTGTGGTGTCAATACTCATTTATCTGAACGTGCAACAAAATGCATTAGCTGTAATGAATTTTTCAAGTATATTGAAAGCGTGTTTTTAGACTTTTAGCTTCACTTACCATAAAATATAAATGATTTCTCTCGCAGGGGGCTGCTACCAACACGGGAAACATCTAAGATATTAATTAACAACATCGATCATGTATCTACTGTCAGCATAAACAGAGCAGATTAGTGTAAATTCCTCCATGTTTTCTGTTTCGCTGTGTGAAAAAGGCAGAACTACACTTCGCTCCGGAGAGTCATCATTAATTAGACAAAACACTGTGCTGGCTTGTAAACATCTAAACAAAATCCTCTGAGCCTGTAGACAAGATTCTTTTTCCAGGTGCTCTTTAGATGGGCGTTAATGAAGGAGAACATCCATATGTGCGTGAGAAAGGACCTCATGCGCTGAAGCCAATGGGCCGTAGGGCCTTTTGTAATGGGCTTCGCCGTACAAGCTCCATATGGCTATTAGCTGAGGACAGCTAAACTTCATGCGAAACCAGCTTGCCCTTCATCCGAGTGGGAAATATACCATAATAAGGTAAAAAAGTAAGAAAAAGGAAACAGAGTTGTGATATTTCAGATTACTACCTGTCTTGGTTTTGTTGGAATAAGATTATAATCATTTCCATAAACCTTTTCCACTGAGACAAGCCTGATTCTGGTGATGTACTTAAGAGTCAGCCTGCTTTTCTACCAATTTAGTTTTCATCAAGACAAAATTTCTAAAAAGCAGCTAGCACAACTTGGCTCACTGCACTAACTAACTCTACACTTAGAAGACTGAAGCCCTATTGAGACTGGATTAGTTTTACTTGAGAAGGCGGGGTAATGTAATTATTTCTGCGGTATCTCTGGGGGTTTAGTCCTGCCTAAATCTGTCATGTCAGTAATTGTTTTATGGACTGTGCTTTCAAAAAATAAGATGACCAGTAAGAACCCAGTGTAATATGTATGCTGAATGTCCGAGTTGATATGACGATCCAGGAAGTGCTCTTTTCTAATGTCTCTCCCCAAAGCAAAGGTGTGTTTAAAATGGAAAACAATAAAACACATTTACATAACGTTAAAAAGGATCTGTCAGGGAAGATGCTTCTGGTTCTTGTAGGTGAATGAATGAGCTCCTAGCGCAGGTATAGCTTACATTCAAGTCGTACCGGTGTGACTGGTACGACTTGTGTGGATATAAGCGATGAAACAAGTGCTCATAAAAAAGGTCAGCACAATCAGCATCTATTGAAATGAGTTCCTAGTATGCCTTCTGCCTACCGTTAATCGCAAATATTTGTATGTGTGTGCTAGTTTATATATGCGATTTTACATAATAAGAAAAGACGCAGAAAGGGCAACGCGTAAACATGATTGATAAAATGCAGATGGTCATACGCAGGTGATCATCAGTGGAAACGAGCAACACAGCCAATACAAAAGTAACAGCAATGGTTTGCACACGTGTGTGTTATGAGACGTCATCATATAGAAATCTGCAAGGATCAATATAACCAGAATTGAAAACGGAGGCGGGAGCAAGGCATGTGGCAATCAGAGATCATCCAATAAGAAACCAGAGGTGGGAGCAAGGTACATGGGCACACGCGCGCTGATACAGACTAACACATAGCGCATGGAAAAGACCAGGCGGGATGGGCCGGATCTCCCTTCCCAGAATCCTAAGTGTTGTTTTTGTTTTGAAAGCACGTTACTGCTGCCAGTTAGCTCTCTCTGCAGTAGATTCACTGTTACTCATTCTTTCGAAACCCATCTCAAGACGTGTTTTTTATTCTTTCAGTACAATATGCTTTATCCTTCCTCCGCAGCCCCCTAAAGATAGCTAAGGTCCATAACATACGGAATAGCCATATGTAAAAGAATGGATCTGTTGAAAGAACTCCTGTTGACAAAATATTGTCGCAATTTAAAGTTTGTGGACTGGGATTGTTGCGGATCGTTTTTGGAACATCTCTGGCATCGAAAAAAGGCGACTTGCCGCAGAGGATTCTGGGAAAGGTGAGCCGGCCTGTTTAAATGGTAATGAACGTATCGCGCACCGATTTATGCAGAAGTTGCTTATTTTTTGTTACAGGATGCAAATGTTTTTTGTACATCATGTACTTTCGGCAGAGATTAGAGTTATTGGCAGTTTGCGTTATGGAGAAGATGCAAGTATGGAAGTGATGATTCAAAATAAATCTGTAATGATCAATCAGTCAAGTGCTGTTAGCGCTTACAGCATCTCACATCAGTTGCACATTTATTTTGCTACCATTTGACAGGAAGTAATAACCAGTATGCCTACATGCATGTCATCTGAGTAACAGATTATCTTCCTACAGAGAGCAAGTACAATTAACAGCAGAAATATATCTCTCCATCTTTCTCTCTCTCTCTCCCTCACACACACTCACATTCACACACCCTCACAGACACCTTTAATGTGTAATTTCTTCCGTACGCAAAAGAGAAATATGTATTTTCTTATTATATTTATATTATACACTCACATGAATAATGTTAACACGTGAAAATTCTATTAGAAATAATAGAATTAGAATTTCACTTATGAATATCAGCCCTACACGTCGCCGAGAGTCGTTTGATAACTCGCAGGCCGTACTCTGAGCTCCGAATCATTTTTATTCATTATTTTAAACCAGTAATTCTGAGATGCTTGATGAATACAAGCCCTGTACGCTTTCATCAAATGTGGGAGTAGAAATAATTACAAGCATGAGATGTTTCACAAGTTTTTTGTAATGATTTATCCAAAGTCTGATTCTTCAGTGTCTCTACACACAGCACAAAACATTTTTCTTCTTCTTGACCTATTTAGTCTGTGTCTGTAGCTGCTTGTTTTGTTATCACTAGTTAATTGCGACTGCCAATGGAACAGCAGGTATCATTTTCAGACAAATGATTCATGATGTATATTCACTAGATCTTATCTATTCGACAATGATATTGAACGCATCTGGATCATTTAGGAAATCTTGAGTTGGGTGAGATATTAATGCAGCACTTTGGTTCTGGGTCTCACCCGTTCCTGGGTCCAGACCAGCAACAATTAAGCCAATTTTGCCGTCTGAGCCCTGAGAAGTCTTTTATTCCGGATTAGACGCAGACTCGAGCTCGGGCGCTGGCATCTCGGCGTTTAATGATTTTAATCTTCTTGCAGTTGTACTATCTCTGATTAACTGGGAGCCTGAGTTAAATGGCACATCATAAAGTTTAATGACCTGGGTGCTATGGAACTGCACTGTGGAGTAGCCCAGACCTCTTATCTGGCAGGGTTTTGTTGATGGTGAAATGGATGGAGTCAGTGGGGTAGGACAGATAGAGAGGAGATATGCACATATGAACTCACACACAAACGCCCAGGGAGGTTGTGCTCGGGTAAAGATGGATGAATTCAGTGCAAGTGGATAGATGGAGGGAAGATACACATACATAAGGTCAGCCCAACACATTTGGAGAGATTTTCTGGAGGTAGGAGAGACTGGATAAATGGAGGGAAGATACACACAAACACACACACACACACACACACACATATACCTAGCAAAGGTCTGTGGAGAGAAGGAGGGTTGATGGATGAATGAAGCCAGTGGGATTGGATAGATGAAGAAACGATACATACGTAGAAGCTCTCTCTCTCTCGCTCTCTCTCTCACACGCTGTTTCCCACTCTCTCTCTGCCTGTCTCACATACACACACATATACACATGCACATCATTTGATGGGAAAAACCTGATCGATGAACCTTATTGGACTGGAAAGTGAGGGAGAAGATATGCCTAAATACATTTTGCTGCTTGTAAGAATACACACTTCATCCTGCTCTCTCTCATGTGTGTGTGTGTTTATGTGTGATTCCCTAATCACAGTTTCTGTGCTAGAGGTGCTAATTTCTGCAGCTTGTCAGTGCTACAGCACTTTAACGCCGTGTTTAGTCTTTTCCTGTGTACAGCGCAGCTGCTCTGCTGCTAGAAGAATTGACATTTCCCAAATCGCTCTGTTAAAGTCTAAATAAGCTAACCAAGAGCGACTTTTAACCAAATCGTCAATTAAACCGCGCTGCCTAATTAACTTAAGGTCAATTAAGCTGCATTAAGATGTGATGATATCATTTAAAGTCATTCCACTTAACATTGCAGAGTAGCAGGTGGATAGCAGGTGAAATGAGAAGACATTTCACCGATAAGAAAGATAGCTCACTTCAAAACTATTTAAGGTATTCATATTAATAGATTTGTATACGGCGGCACGGTGGTGTGGTGGTTAGCATTGCCGCCTCACAGCAAGAAGGTCCTGGGTTCGATCCCAGGGTGCCTTTCTGTGTTATTTACCCCAAAGTAAATAATTCTCCAGGTATGGAGGTGTATTATTCCTCTTCTATGAACAGCAATTTGCTAATGATTACAAAGTTTAACTTTACTGATTAATTACACTTTGTACATATAGTTATATTTAACGTTGTGAAACGTTGATCGAATTTGAAAACGAGTTCTCGTTATCACTCACCTTATATGGCGTAAACATTCGCTCCCTCACCAGCCTCTCTTTTGCTTCGTCTTGAAGTTAGTTGCTGCAAAACTGATCCCGAGCTCCGATACCGGACTCATCTTCCATGATTGTTTAATAAATGCCTCTGTGCATAGGATTTTCTTTGTTAAACGACAGAACTTTTTTTAATCGGTTTATGATTGAGCTAAGATTACGTCGCCTGAGAATGTGACGTTACTGTAGAAGCAATAACATGTCAGAATGCTGTTGTAGAAACTTCTGACCAATTCCTTCTAACCCTACACATTCTTGTCTGTTCACTAGGTATCAGCTGTAGGTAATGTATTCTTGTATAACACTTGGTAGTGGAGTAAATCTTTTGTACTCTACTGTGCATAAGCCTGCAGTCTTTTTATATTGTGTGTGTGTGTGTGTGTGTGTGTGTGTGTGTGTGTGTGTGTGTGTGTGTGTGTGAGAGTGAGTGAGAGAGTCTGTTTTCCTCCGACTTAACATGTTTAAGGAGCGAGATCACAAGATTCTTGAAAGATTTAAGAACTTTAGTTTATGGCTGAACAACAAGTAGAAATGTGGTGAATTGCTGTAACAAGACTAAAGTCCTCCTCTTGTGGGAATGTGTGTGTGATCTTTATGCTCTAGTAAGTCCCAAAAATGCCGTCTTAACAAGTTTAGATGCCAAACTCTTTGTGTAGTATGTGTGTGTGTGTGTGTGTGTGTGTGAGAGAGAGAAAGAGAGAGAGCGTGTGTGAGATGCACCAATCTGGGCCATGAATATGGGTGCTGGACTGTGTCTAACAAGCTCTCGGACATTACATCAGACAACCGCGAGCTCTGAGGCGTACACGCTTCTGATTGACTGCCCGGTTTAGAGAGAATTGTACAGGATTATTATAGGATGCTTTCCTAAGGGAGAGAGGAGCTAAATCGAACGTCCGCATATATATATATGAGAGATGGACTTCAGATGAATACGAGAGTCCAGACTTTTCCTTTACACCAGACAGCATGAGGAGGCCTGTCAAGGCAGTGCACTCTGATCCTTAGCATTCAGGGACGTGCTTCTTGCTGATTGACTCGATCGCACCTCGGCACATGCTTCTCCCGAGAGCTACAGTGATAATGCGCCTTTTATTGAAATCCGGCTCCAGTCAATTCAAGCTTATTAAAGGCCGTGCTCGGCTTTGGAGACAGATGACAGATCTGCTCTCATGAGCTCAGATATGAAATTACTCAACGTGTGTGTGAGATGAAGGGAAGAAAGAGATGAGTATTGTGCCCTCGTGATGTGTGTACGCAGTGTAATATGTTCTTGAAACTATTCTACATCTCTGATGTCTTAGATAAAAGTGTGAGTCTCAGCATAGTCCATTTGTTTCTGCCATAACCACTATATATATGTATAACATACGTCTTCTTTTTTCTCTTAGGCCTGCACTGGCAGGCTCAATAAATCACGCTCAGGATTCCAGGCTGATGATGAAAGCTGCAGTTTGCTATCCTGTCGTAATCCTTGGGCTATTGTGAAGCAGATCAGGAAGTGCCGCGCAGGAAGGTTGGCTCGTGATTTCGATAGAATTAATGAATAAGGTAGTGGTGGGTGGGATAAACGGCAACATTTCCGGAAGACTTTCGGACTGTTTTACGGCTGTGTGACGACAGATGGAAAAAGATCGTTGACGTTTTTTGTAACGCCTGTGAAAATCCACTAAATCTAACTTATACATCATGTTCGACTGTCATACAATTATTACGTACCTTTTAACAGGATATTCTGTAGTGATGGGGATAAATGTTCAAATATATTTGAGAATTTGGTTTTCAGTAAAGTTAAGACTGATCAGTTGTTGATTGTTCCTGAGCCCTGTGATAGATTTCTGACCTGCCCAGGGTGCACCCCATCTCTCACCCGGAGTCAGCTGGGATTGCCTCCAGCTCCCCCGCAACCCGGTGTAGATAATGGCTGGATGGATGAATGGATGGATGGATGTTCCTGTAAAATCTTTAGAGAATCTGAATGGCAACAGATCCGTAACATGAACTCTCTAGAGCTGCAACTGACTGGCAACAACCGTCACCTTTTAATAACTAACCATTAATGATGAATTTACAGCTTAAAGACAGTTTAAAGTGGTCATTCTTGTCTGTTCACATTTAATTAGTGCCTCAGATGTCTCATGTTTTTACCTGTAGAAAAGCCACGTCCTTTCTTCGTCCGACTGTTGACTTAACGAGCCATTTCTTCGCTTTGGTTCTGTTAAATTATTGTTATCCGTCAGATTACAGATCCCGCAGTTTACAAGATATCGACTCCAAACCAGCTTCACCTCATCCGTCCTGTGCCTGAACAGTGTGGTTGTATGTAGCTTTTGGAAAGACGGACTCATTCGGTCATTTTTTTCCTCCCATTTAAACGATTGGAGTTTCGGAATCAAAGTCTTTCTGCAGCGTTAGAGAAATCCGGATGTAGATTTAGCTTCCTAATGAGCAAGCCAGGCGTCAATGGCAAAGAAAAACTCCCGGAGACCGCATGATGAGGAAACCTTGTGAGGAACCAGATTCAATTGGGAATCTTCCGGGTGACACTGAATAGTGAGAAACTCTTAATCAGCTGTAAAGACAAACATGTCGGAAGGATGTTCAGTGTGAGTATATTGTGAATAAGAGTGCTCGGATGAGCAGATTATTACAGCAGAAGTTCTTAGTCATCGGTATTCAGGTAAGATTATTCACTGAAGCACGAGTACAAATCTTTAGGGTCTCTGTGTTTGACCAGCCACAGCAGTCGCAGGGGAACTCTATGAAAGGCTGTGAAAACTCTTACTTGTCTGAATGAGCTGCTTGCAGCTGAATAATTTACAGAAATGCTTGTAAGCTGTAATAGACGATGTGCTTAAGAAGCCACGATAGGTCTTGTTTAAAAATTTGAACAACAGACAGCAGTTTTGTTGTTGCTGTTGTTCATTCATGGATCATTTCTTTTCAGAATATTTTGAAGTCCGGCCCGCTCTCAGGCAGTTCACAAGCCCTCGTCTGGATCATAATATTTATATCATACAATTTCTTAAAAGTATTTATAGCACCTAATGTCTTATCACTAAACCAGAGAAAGTCACACACACAGATGATACACAGCGTCCTCTGTTACAGAGCCCTGTTACAGTGGGTCCATGATTCTTCGGTGCCGCGTGCTGATGATGTCATCAGCCAGAGTTTTAAAAGTAGTGCATGCTGATGACCTCACACATATGTGTGTGTGATCTAATTCTTCCTGGATTTTGTTCTAATGAGCAACTCAGCATGATGACAAAAGCCATTTGATATTCTTTGACAGGAGCATGACAGGGCTGTGATGATTGCACACAGGTAAAAAGTAGTGGCTTTTATGTGTCTAGTTGAAATCAAAAGAACATGAGGTGATGATGTGAGTGCACACACACACACACACACACACACACACACACACAGTGCCAGGATTTTCTGTTATATTTCCCACACCGTTTCATATCATTGACAACAGTATTATGCCTCTCTCTCTCTCTCTCTCTCTCTCTCTCTCTCACACACACACACACACACACACACACACACACACACACACACACAAACACTCTCTTACAGATAATCATTGTTCCTGTTTTATCTGAGATTACAGAAGCACCTGAAATAACTTTATTAAAGCACAAGGGATCTTAAAGTGCTGCTTAAGGAATTGGATCAATTGAAATAGTTCATTGTGTCTAATTGCCTTTTCGCGTTAATCTAAACCTGTGCGTGGGCTGCTGAATTACAATCATATAAAGTGTTTCGTGGATTTCCTTTAGCATGAGTAGTTACTCATGCTTTTAAGCAGCGATTGGATTCCTGAATGCATATTGCACATGTGGCAGTTTAAAAATCATGCTGGAGGTTTATGAGATCTTTGGTGCGTATGCGCAGGGGATGAGTTATGGGTTTAAACGGCAGTTTTCCTTCCATGCTCCCAGTTTAATTATGTGGTGTTCCCTAGCTGGATGGGGGATTGGAGGCCGATGCTATGCCTGTGGATGTGGCAGGAGATGAATGGAGGTTGGATCATCAGGCGGTGATTTTTTTTGCCAAAGGGAGGAAAATGGCATTTAAAAATTCTGTTCCGATTGCAGTGCATTTTTAATGAACTGAATTGATTAGAGTTATGTATGTTTTCTGACTGCTTGTAACTATCAAAAAAAAAAAAAGATCAAAGAGTGATATTCATTGAATGACAACATCAGAGTCAGTTAGCAGGGTTTTATACGTACGGCAAACTGGCTCGTCACTCAATGTGATCTGTGTAAAAAGCCTGGATTTATGTTTTTTTTTTTGTCAAAGTGGGTAATAGGCAGAAAAAAACATTTTGTTTGTTTATCTTTTTTATGCCAGATTTCAGTGATAGCAATATCTGAAACACTTTATTTTCTACTTTATCGATACTTTTGTTTGCATTAAAGTATAGTGAGGGCTGGACTTTTTGGCAGTATCAGACATTGGTGAATAATAGATGTCAAGAATGAACATGGTAATGATGCGACAAGTATCCGTGTCCAGACTCTAAGGGAGCAGAATTGTCCGTGCTCTATGGGTGGGAGGAATGACTCCCTCTGCCCTGTCAATCGCAGTTGCATCAGCCAATCAGGGGCTCCGTGTGCTCATGTATGCAGAAGGGGGTAGATAGCTGTTTCCCATGAGTGTGTTATTCTTTCAAACTGGGAAGAAAATGGATGGAAAAAATGATTAACAATGTCTTATGTGTGTCCAAGGAACAATAAATGCCTTCATATCAACCTGATCTTATTAAAATGACACGTATTCTAATCGGAAAGAGTGATTTTGATGACGCTATATATATATACAATATGTACTGATCTGATTTTGGTGTCTTGGTACTGCGATATTAGGGGATTTTTTAAGTCAGCGATTTTTAAATCCGAGCACTTTGTGATTTAACTTTTTTTTTAAATAGTTTTCCTCACCTTCTGGCTACTGTCAATAAAATCCCAGCACAGAGCTATTAACAAAATATATCACCATTTATCCAACCAACAAGAACGAGGAGGCATTTCTTGCTTGTTAATCATGTTGGCCTTCAGTTCAGAGACCTCACCTTCATATAACAGTGTGCATACTATTGAGGCTAGACAGATCACATGCGTGTGTTTTAGGGCTGTGGCTTTAGACAGAAAACTAAACTGCAGTGATTTTTAACTAGGACAACACAGTGCTTAAGATTTAGTTTCATGTATCCTCAAGAATCCACTCTAACAGGCCTTAAAAGTCATTTTAATTTTATTAAGAAAGAAAATGAAAAAATAGTTTGCTTTGATTGGGTATTTAATTGGAGATTACTTCACATCATGCTGCCTTCTCATTCGTCCATTCCTTAACAAGGAAGTCGAGGGAACACAACAATTCATTAGCGGTTCATGTTTTAATGGGTGCACTGAGGGACCAATCAACATGTAGCTTGTCAACACACACACACACACACAATCCCCTACGGACACACGCTCACACACTTCTGCTTCTGCTCTGATTCAACACTTACATAACTAGCAGGTTTCCCCTTAGACTTACACCCTTGTGTATGAACACACTCACACACACACACACACACACACACACACGCACATACACACTGAATGGGAATACATCTTCTGAAGGGAATAAAGATGCAGTACAATGACTCAAACCCACCCAGAGTGCCAAAGACTGGGAATAAAGCACACCAGCCATTTTACATATTCCTCTACTACTTCCTCTACATATTAAGTGTGTCATCTAAAACAGCAGAACTCACTTGGCTGAAAAATGATATTGTAATGTACAGTATATAGGTGTCTACCAAAAACATCCCCACAACTTGATGCTGCCATCACCATGCTTCACAATTGGGATGGTGTTATCTGGATTATAGCCAAACTTCAATTTTTGTTTTATGTACCCAGAGAAATCTCCTCTAAAAGGCTGCTAATCAGCTGTTCCATTAATATCTGGAATCTTCCAGACTTTAACGAGACAGTCAGCTTGTTTTTTCTTGGTGTCACTTTTGACTCACTGGAATTCTGATCTAGTGAATTGAAGCTGAAATAAGTGAAACTTGTTTGTCTTAAAATGACCTCGGATTTGAACAAAGTAGATGCCTTCATTGACTTGCTAAAAGAAATGGCAACATAAAACGAGTGGAGGTTTGAGTGATTGGAATGAGCTATGGTAACCTGAAACGAGTGGAGATGAGAAAATCTGAGGTTGAATATCTTTAGCTGAGGTGTATGTACACATTTGGCCTCAATTATAAAGCTGTTCATGCCTGCAAAAAGTTTGACAACCTTTGATTTATATCACAGTAATGTAATGGCAGTAGTAGTCAGAAAGTGTGTGTGATTGTGTGTGTGAGTGTGTGTATGTGTGTGTGTGTGTGTGTGTTTGAACTGCATAAACTAAAGTCCAATCACTGATTTGCAAATCTGCTTAACAGTCCACTTTGTAAATTACGCTGTCTCACATTATTCTCTCTCACAGCATAAATTACAAAGTGGACTGTGCAGGAGATTTGAAAATCAGTGATTGAGGCCTTGATTTACACACACACCCACACACACACACACACACACACACACACACACACACACACACACACACACACACACACACACACA
>JAQQZR010000018.1:9489128-9501578 GCA_030068235.1 Notoglanidium macrostoma | reverse complement strand
GTGTGTGTGTGTGTGTGTGTGTGTGTGTGTGTGTGTGTGAAGCGTATGGACGCCTGGCAATGAATTAAAGATGACACTTGTGCTCCTAAAGATCACTCTGCACTCTAATGCAATGTTAATGCATGCAAATCGTCTCCCATCATCACCTACCAGTGACACACAGAGTGTGTGTGTGTGTGGTGTGTGTGTGTGTGTGTGTGTGGGGCTCCGGGGAGACTCTCTGTGGGTACTTTGGCATTCTGCACCTGTTGGGAGGGAACTGATTGCAAGTGTGTAAGCGTGTGTATCGCAGTAGCTCATCAGTGGTTTGGGTGTAGAGTGTGTGTTGGACAAGACTCAAGGTTTCCCAAGTCGCAAAGCAGCTCTAATGGCAACATGTTCATCTATACAACTACACACAACCACACACACACTAGCGCAAGTGCGTGAATTGAAGTGTTTATGAAAAACGAATCTAAGTGTTTACGAAGCCCGTTTCCTCAAATCAGAATGTTAGACTGAAATGAGTTGCATTATTCGCTTTTTTTTACTTAGTGGTGATAAAGCCTAGACTTAGAGGAATGGATTAATTGGGACAGGCAAGACCTCAACGATTAATACTGTGACGGAAGCATTTACGTATGTGTTACTGTTTGAATGATATGTATGCCACTAAAAGCAGTTAGCTCTCATATAGTAGAGCGTTTGGAATAATTTAATTAGTAGAGTGAGCTCGGCTCACATCTGTGAGCATCAGTTACGGCTGTTTGTGACATTAAGAGGGAGGGTTAAAGTCTATCAGTAGCTCAACTGGGAAATGTATTGCATCATGAGGTCCTTAGAATATCAAACAATAAATGGTAAAAAGAAAAAAATAATAAAACTTTTCACCATTTGGTTCGAATCTAAATGATGTTGTCATCTTGGGTATTTTGTACTTTGATTGAACAACGCGTGCTTAGTCTACGTTTAGTTTCTCCTCCAAAAGCGTTCTGGAGGGGAAAAAAAGCATGACAGAGTAAATAATACACCTTGTTGACCTTCACTACACTCGCGACTATATTTCACATCACTGCTGATGACATGTTAGAGATGTGTGAGTGATTTCAGCTGGAAAATAAAAGCCCAAATGGAGATCAAATCTAGGCAGCGTTTCGCTTTGTGTAATCACTTGAGATGACTGATGCCTGGGCCACACCAGTTACCTCGCGTGTGCGTGATGGCTACGTCGTTGAGCTGCTGCGGCTCGCGTGCGTGTGTTTGTCCACACTGTCAGTGTTGCTGTTGGTGCTGCTGCTGCAAGTCCTGTCAGTTATGCCATGTTGCTTATATATGATGTTAATATGAATAGCAAAAGATCTTTAGACTATTTTTTAGACCTCACATGCTAAACTTTAGGCTCCACTTAGATGACTTGCCGTTGCAGTGAGGCCCGAGTCGTGCCTGTGTAGCCGGGATTCTGCTCTAACCTGTTAACATGGGTGCCGACATGAAAGTCAAGTCAGCTTTTGTGACCCAGGCCATAAATCTACAGTCTGGGATAGCAACAACTCAGCCCCCGCGTCGCTTTTTCCTACTATTATATGTATTTCCTTATGATCGTTCGGTCATGCTTTGTATCACAGAACTTCTAAACAATCCATCTTAATATGTTTGCTAAAAATGGAAACTATTGATGTTTTATTTTTGAACAACAAGAATTTGTTAGCTCATTTATACTCCATATTTGTGGAGTATACAGTGCTTAGTCATCAAAGTTACACCAAGCAAAAATCCTATTTCACTCTTGACTAGGAATATTCTTCACGTCCAATCAGGTGACCTTTTGTTCTCTTCACCATTTCACAACAACTTCTAACATAAAGTACTGTTAACCTATTGTGTAACACCTCCCCTTTAGAAAGAGTGAGGAAAAGAGAGAAGTGTTAATACTTACCAATGCTAATGTTAATGCTTCTCCTGTTCAGGTTTGTGTTCTGTATCTGTTTTGATATCGCAGTAGTATAGCCAGGAAATCATTTCAGGGATGGAAAAAAATATACTAAATAAAAGCACTGTGTAATTTGTATGATTACACTGGCAAGCCTGATGCACGCTTGTGTTCTGGGTGGATGCCAGACAGCAGCAGGAAAGGTGATGGCATGAATTTGTTATTTAATCATTTAAGGCACGATCTTGCCATATTAATATGGTTGCCATAAAATTCCTTTATGAGAGTTCCACTAAAAATCTTTCAAGCAACACACCAATAATAGTTAGGAAATCTGGAATTTTCTCTTCTCCTGCGTTAGCTAAACCTCCCGAGCATGCATATCCCGATAGCGCTATGCACAACTTTTCAGACAGAAACAGTTTAAAATGCATGATTTCCACTAATCCTGGTTCTCACCACAACAGCTGGTAGCCAATAAAATATGACGCAACAGACTATTGGACACGTTTATTTGACGTCCAATATGGAGTCATAATTATATGGACATCATTAATGCTGCACAAAACCATATTTGACATTGAACACCATGCTAGTGCAATAATTGCGCAGTAGTGATGATCATAAATGTGCTGTATGTGTGTTATTAACTATCCGCAACTAAGCATCTGGATGTGGGGGGAAAAAAAATTCCAAGGGGGATTCAAACCTGAAATCCAGCTCCCCAGTTACACCACTGCCTATTCATAAGAAGATTTTCCAAACAGCTACAGTGATTGATGTGACTTGTAAATAATGTATTCCTGAATAACAAGCATCGACTTATTACTTTTTGATAAATGGTGAAATAAAACCTCGTTGGATATTGGACAGACGGGGCGTAAATGAATCACCTAGAAATGTCGGTATCAAACTCGGAATGGTTTATTTGGTCTAACTTGGTTGTTATTGTGCTGTAATATAAATTCCTGTTTAATGTTCTGTCTTCTGGTGTATTTATTATCCCTAGCTGCCAAACTGCGGAAGAGCAAGAGGGATTTTTTTTAGACTGTTTGTGAGTCATACTTGCGTTCTTGCTTATTTTTTTGCACTCTTCACTCTCTGACACACACTCCCTCCCTTTTACTTCTATATTGATTTGCCTGGTCCATACAGAGTTGCAATGCCAGCCTTCCCCGTCTGGGACATCCCTTCTATTCTTAGGAAGGCCAAGAATCAGCTTTCTATCCCTCTCTCTCCCACAAACACTCACACGCTCAAACACCCACGTCAGAATTAATTCTCACTCTGTCAGAATGAAGAGTGGGTGTGAAAAAAGGTGATAAGTGTGCGGTGTGTGTGTGTAAGACCATTCATCTCTGAAGGCTATGGAATATTTAATCGTAAGCCATTAAACTCCACTCCACTCCCTGTCCATAATATCAAATCTATAATATGCAGTAGGAACTTCCTCAGACTTGTTTTATTTTCCCGAACCAAACCTCAAATGTATTTCTCAGACCACGTTACATCCTTCTCGCATCTTGTCTGTGTGAAGCTTTCTTCATGTTTTTCCGATGTCCACGCGGGCTCCCTCTGATTTCTCTGGTTTCCTTTCACCTCCCACAAACATGTTAGAAGGTTTACTGGCTCCTTCAAATTGCAACGTCTGATGTGAATGAGGATCCCGGTTGGATTCGCACCTTGTGCCGAGTGTTCCCGGGTTAGGCTTCGGATCCACGGTGACCTTCACCAGGATAAAGAGGTTACCGGAAATGAGTGAGCAAGAGTCAGCATGTTTAGATGTTTGATAACAGATGAAAAAAATACCAGTTGTGAGAAGTGGCCTCACACTTTTGGACCTGTCTGCAGAGCACTGAAGCATCTTCGAAGAAAACTCCACCTTTAATGACTTACAGGTCAACAATTTTAATTTATATGTCATCTTCAGTATAATGAAATTCAAACTTCTTTCATCTGCTTTCACTTTGGTTGACCACATTCCCCACAATGCCGTTCGACCAGTGTGGCACCGGTAGGAATTATTCCTTAGACCTGAAGAGACTGATGCAGTGGCACTTTTATGCTTTAGTACCTCCTCATTTGCGCACTCTGCTCAAATAAATACAGTTCTGAAGCTTCTACTTGCATGCTAATACCACCATCGAGCATATCATCATCAGTCAGCAACGAGAGAGTACAAACAAACACAGCTGTCCTGAGAAACAAAAAGCAAGCTCGCTCACAACCAGGGAAACGGAGTGCTTTATATCCGCTTGCTAATGACTCTCAGGTGCGTCCGCCACACTCGCGCGGTTCAATCACCTGCAGTGAGAAAGCAAAACATAAAAGAAAAAGAGGCGGTCCTACACAGACATCACAACTGCTAACTAGCCTTCCCTGTCCCCTAACTCAGTGTATTGCATTCTGGGACTATCTACATTCGACATGACTCATTAATATGACAAAACGGAAAATGGAGAGTGAGAAAAGAAGATCTTGCGCTTTTGTATTTTTTCAGAGCTAGCCGTAAAACCAGGTCATTATCCTTTATGTTATGCTTACGGTTGAAATATTTTATCTATTAAACTCCACTGTGACTATGCTAGCTAATATCCCCTACTGAGATATCCCCTATAACACACAGCTGCTCATTTGTTATAGGAATAACAGAAATGGCCTGTGTGGGTTTCCTCTGGGTGCTCTGGTTTCCTTCCACAGCCGTGTTACATTAAGTCATCTGGCAACTCGATATTGCCTATAGCTGTAACCGTGAGTATGAATGCCTGTTTGTCTCTGTTTTAGCCCTTCAGTAGATTGGCAACCTGTCCAACCCACCTCTCGCCCCAAGTCAGCTGGGATTGGCTAGAGCTTCCCCGTGACCCTGACAGACAAGCGGTATAGATAATGGATGGATGGACGTACAACACCAACCAACAAATTAGCAGCAGAATTACTAAACATGTAACAAAACTTACAATACTGTATAAACTTATTTAGTGTTGGTGAGGTTTTCCTTCAGAAAGAGAGGAAGGAAATATTCCCCCTATTGGTTGTTTCAGGCATACAGATGAGACATGAATGTAAACCTCTGATTAACCTTATAGCCATCGCTTATTGTCTGAGGCATTCTGTTCTAGAAAAACACCTACAGACCAACCAGAATTCAGAATTCAACATCGCTGGGGAATAAAAGTGCTCTTTTGCAGCATTTAATAAAAGTGTGAATAGAATAAAAATTCATTTTGACAAACCGACATGGGTGTGTTTTCTTGTTTAGACTAGTCTTTTGAATGATAAACCAATATCAGTGATATTGTAGCTGTTACAGTTCGCTATTAGTGCTAGCTTGAATTACATGACTTGCTTGTACATTGTGTGTTTCTTACTACTTTACACTCATTTGGGAAATGCTGCAGAGAAAAGCAGGCGTGCCAATCAAATACAACAAACTTTAAATTAAATTAGAGTGAGTGTGCATGTGAGAGAGAGAGAGAGATGAAGAAGAAGAAGAAGAAGAAGAAGAGAGAAAATCCATTTTGTTATTTTGTGCAGACCTTAATATAGCTTGTCTTATCATTGGGGAGTGTGTGTGGGTGTGTAAAGTGCTCTTTCCCATCAACGTGTTTGTTAAATTTCAGTCATGATGTGTCACATGGAGTATTGGCTGGACTGCGGCCACTTTGTACATAGTGTGCAAGTGTGTGTGTGTGTGTGTGTGTGTGTAGACTTGTAATTGTGTGAAGAGGACCACTGTATTGATCATAGCTGAAGCCGCATCAATGTTTAATGTGCTTCTTCTGTACTGAAACGACCAGCCATCAAATATCGATCCATCATGTCCAAGCTTTGTTTATTGCTTTTTGTAAATGAGAGAGAGAGAGAGAGAGAGGGAGAGCGAGAGAGAGGGAGGGAGGGCCCTTGGGGTTGCAGGTCATTGGATGAATGATGTTGTTGCAGTGTTGAAGGTTTTATTGGTGATGTCATGGGGCCTGTTGCTCTCTGAACCTTAGAAGATGAACATCGTCATTTGCACATCTGTATTTAACCCGTATGTTCCGCACAGGCCAAGGCAACATGCGTTGTTATTTTTTTCTTTTACAAGACACGCAACAGTATGGGTCACATTCTTCTAACATAAAGACATTTTGCTAACAACTGAAGCATAACTAAATAACCCTACTTTTTTAAGATTTGGCGTGTTGTCACGGTTGGTCCCTTTCAGCGCATGAAGTGAACTCAGAGTGATCAGTTAGCATTTTTTGTGCATACGTGAACACTCCAAACGATTAAACTAATACCGCGTCGGGTGGAGGTCTCAATTCGGTTCTCTTCAAGTTTATGTTGCGGTTTTCCTAACCTCCGCGTTGTGAACATAAAGCGCTCCAGGTTCGCCTCACCCTGTGCCTTTCTAGTTTAGCCCTCTAGGCTTGTCGTAGATAGATCGCATCCTATTGCAGAGGAACTGTGAACAGAAGGAGGACTGAGGCCCCATCAGTGCTGAGGTAGACCAGAACTCTCGAAGAGAACACAAAAAGAACGGAGTCCCTTTTCTGTTGGTTCACTTTAAGAGGACTGAGTTTGGTTCTATATGTGAAAACACCCTTATATAGATTTTGGGCCCTATTTTCTATGATCCTAATGCAAGTGCGAATTAGATTGTAACCGAATCCCGACTAAACACATCTAGACTTCCTCAAAAAATAAATAAATAAATAAACTGAGACAGTACATGTTAGTTAATTGGTACACATATTAGTGATGTGATTTTTTTTTTTTTATCAAAACAATAAAAGTAGGAGCTATTTGTAATAAAAGCGAGGTGAGAAACGCTCAACCAGACTGATATCTGAAACCGACTAAACCGTCAGAATAAAGATGTGATCATGGTTAGTCAGTACAAGACCCCACATGTCCAGAAACAAATCTGAGCTCCTAATCTTACATACCAACGAAGTTATTTACCGTGTTCCGTCTATACTCAGTCTTTTGTTTCCTCCCAGATCTACCATGTACATGTCTGGCATTACATAAATGTACTCAAGGTAATGTGTTCTAGTTGAATCCTCAAATTAGAACCATGAAAGTACACATGAAAAGATTGAGATATAGATTTCAGGTCTTCTTTTCTGTGATAATGCAAGTGCGAACATAACGCTAAAGATCCTAGCTGTGGGTGTGGTGTGGAAGAAGTCTTCTTGGAGATGATCGGTGCAGAGGGTGAGCTGTCTAATACAAAAAATAGTGAATACAAATATAGTACTTAAATCTAATACTGTAATTATCAGGGGTGGATAAATTGTTAGCCCAACAGGTAGATTACATATCAGATTTTTCTTCACAGTTACCTGGCAGACAAGCAGGTTCAGTAGGCTGTTGATATAACCGTCACTTTTTTTTTTACATGACTCATCCGAGGATCAGTTTGGCTTTCCCGAGGAAAGCGTTTCATTTGATGTTTGTTAGACGTTACCAGGCTCCAGTCGGTTCATATATTTCCATACACACTTATTTGAACTAAATAGCTTAGCAGTTAGCTTAAATGGCTGATAAACAGTCTTTCCAGAATTGAATCAGGAATGTGAAGGGAAACTGGGAGGAAAAATACCGAACAGTGTAGCACAATGCTGTAGCGCTAACGCTAGCACAACACAATGCTAGCACAGCGCAGAGCTATATGTTAGCCAAAGACATCACCAGAGATTATATCAGGAAAGGATAAAGACTTAAATTTGCTGGTCCCATGGATACTCTTTGCATTCCATACAGTGCCCTCTAGAATTATTGGCACCCCTTAGTCAATAAAAAGTTTCTCATGGCTTCATTTCACAAGGAAAAAAAAAAATCCAACTTTTAATTAAAACATGTTTATTCAGAGAAATCCCTCATCAAGAAATAATTATTTTGAACAAAAAAAATATATATGCCACAAATATTGGAAAATATTGTGAGCACAATGTAACTGCAGTTGGTTTCCCATTTAAATGGTACATTTTTGTACATTTTCTCAGTCCCCTGACCCGAACCGCATTGAAAACCTGTGGGGTGAGCTGAAGAGTGAACATGAGTGGGCCTAGGCCCCTGCGTGATCTGGAGAGCTTCTGTAAAGAGGAATGGTCTCAGATGCCCTGCTCTGTGCTCTCCAACCTTATAAAATGTTACAGAAGACTCAGTGCTCGTTTACTGGCAAAGAGGTTGTACAAAGTATTAAATGCAGGGGTGCCAATAACTGTGGCACATGTTTTTGTTGAAAATAATTATTTCGTGATGAGGGATTTGTTTTTCACTGATGTTTATTTCAATTAAACATTTCTTTTTCTCTCATATTTTTCACTGTGAGATGAAACTAAAAGGTGGATTTTTTTTCTAACCCTTTTCGCTAATCTTTACAAGGACTGGTTAATAATTGTGGAGGGCTCTGTATTAATACACAAAGCTTGTCATATATTTGAATTAAATTACATTATTTGTGGATTTGTTTTGTCTAGTTAATTGAGCTTGCGCGATTGGGCGACACACTGGAGCTTTGTCTCGCCCTAGCTAATGAGTGTATGTTGTGTCCACCCCGGATTATCTTCTAAAATAATGCTGATGAAATTAAAGTATGAAAAATGTCTGTGTGTTATAATTCTAAAACCAAGAAAAAAACCCCAAGTGAATTTAATCTTTCGCATTCACTCCGTCACAAGACCAACAGAGTTCCAGGCGGCTCTTTGTTCATTCTTACCGATGTTCAGCCTTGCTCATTGTTATGCACATCGCACTGAATCGTAAAATTAAAGAGAATTTCATATGGTGTGGTTTTATTACTGTTGAAACAAGGATAAGTGAAATGAGGCCAGGCAGCACAATGATGCTTTTAACATTAAGTAGGAAGGAAGGATTGCATGCAGAAGGAAAGGTAGCACGGAGGAAAAGGAGCGAGATGGATGTAGAATGAGAAGACAAGGCCGCCATGTGTAAATGAGGATGAGTGTGGTTTCCGGGCAGGCTGTGACTCAACTGCAGTTGGGTGTCATTAATTTAGATAGCGTGCCCTTGTCAACCGGCACTCCTCACTTTCCCAAAGGGGAATCCACATCATTGTCTTAAAGCCTGTTCTAATACTAACAAGTGTGCCTGTTTAGAACGGCGCTTTTTAGGCTGAGGGTTTCTGGCTCTAGAATGACAGATATTAAAGATATATAAATACATGTTTTTCATAACATACCATATTTGTTTATTATATAGCTAGCTATAAATTGTTTTTTTTTTTTTTTTTTGGTTGGTGTGTACAAAGTAAAAAATTCTGGCCCAATTTCAAAAACTGGATGAATGTAGTCCTTTTCCATGAATATTTTAACATTTTCCAGCTAAAACAGTTAAAGCAAAGCCTCTCCCCCTTCAACACAGCTACATTTTCTGAGAAAAAAGTAGCCAACTGAGACATTACATATGCATTTTTAGTAATGTTTTTCATCCAAACAATAGAAGTAGACAGAAGGAGCTACCTGTAAATGAACGCAAGGTGAGAAACGCTTAACCAGACTGATATCTGATATCTTCAGAACGGAAATGTGAACATAGTTACGCAGTACGAGACCCCACACGTCCAAGAGCAAATCTTGAGCTTGGATTCCAAGTTAAAGAAGTTATTTAACGTGTTTCGTCTGTCCTTGTTTTCGTCCTCCCAGATTTACCACGTACATGTCTAACATTGCATATCAAGGTAATGCGGCCTAGTTGAAATGCCAAGGTAGAACCTTGAAAGATTTTAACACACAGCGCTGGAAGAAAACCTTGAATCTGCTTTCAAAACGTAGCCTGTTTTGTAAGGAATGAAGAACGATGTGGCGTGATGTTATAGGAAAAAATATTCAATGACCAAGTGCAATGTTCCTATCAATATTCTGTTCATTTCATACCACAGCGATGTACCAACGATTAAATATGTAAACAATTTATTAACCAACATCATACTTTTTAACTTCTTGTTGTTATATTAAATGTTGTGGACGTTATGGTAAATAGAGCACTGGCCTCTTTTTATTTCTCTATATTCAAGTTAAAGACTATCCATCCATCAATTATCTATAGCGCTTTATCCGTCTGGGTCGCGGGGAAGCCGGAGTCAATCCCAGCGAGAGGCGGGGTACACCCTGGGCAGGTCGCCAGTCCACCACAGGGCCAACACAGACAAACAACTACACACGCTCGCATTCACACCTATGGGCAATTTAGAGTAGCCAGTTGACCTAATCTGCATGTCTTTGGACTGTGGGAGGAAACCAGAGCACCCGGAGGAGAACATGCAAACTTGGGTGACCCGGGGACCGAACCCAGGACCTCCTTCCTGTGAGGCGACAGTGCTAACCACCGCACCACCGTGCCACCCAGTTAAAGACTATAAAAAGAATAATGAATACCATCCTCTTTTTGCTTGTGCGGAAAACTACTCACTTTTACATAGTACGGACACTTGTTTGCTTTTATATATTTAAAAAAAATTTTTTAAGCATGATCATCACAGTATATGCACATATGACATTTGAGGACAGACAGAGACAACAACTGCAACAACAAGAGAGAAAAACAAACAAATTTCCAGCGTCGGGCCCAAATATAAACGTTGGGGACGATGAACGGGCCTTGTAGTGTCGTAAGAACAGAGACGTGGCATCGTTGAGGGCCCACGACACCCCGACAAAAATCCAGCAAGTCATAATTGTTTGTATTTTCTCGCCTAGTTTGACAACTCCTACGGGTTCCTTGAAGTTCCTTCCGTAACCATGATGGGCGTTTTCTCGACCCGCCTCCCCACATGAACGATGATTGTTTGATGATGGTCAAACTTGTAATTCAAGACATGGCAAGAATTTATGGCACTATAATTGCCTAATCTGACATGATGATCATCATGTTTGTTTAAGACAAAAATATTACATAGGCTGTTCCTGGCATTACAGGAATCTTCACCGTATCAACCATTATAGGTTTCTTTATTGTTAAATAACATTTAAATGTTTGATTTATTATTAGGTTTAGATTATGTGGGGCTCAGATGATGGGAATTTAGGTGATGAGTCTACAGTAATATAAACTTGGGATTTGAACTACAGCTGCCACTATTGCCAGAGCCGCTGTTACAGAAAATGAATTCAGCGTTTGTACAGTTCCTTGAAGAGCAATCATCTTAGATTTCTCTGATTTCTTGTCATAATTCGCATTAACAGTAGGTTAGTCAGCAGGTCCAGACATTCCTCACTCTTGGAGCTACATACTGTACATTTTCTTTTAGCTTGACAGCGGTTACCGAGTAATTCATACCACTTACTGAACAATATGTCTTAAAAGGAATAATGGAATAGTAAGCTGAGACTTTAAAGGTTTTTGGTTCTGTAGTGTTAATGTTTCTTCTTTTTTTTTTTTCCTTTTACACCAGCATTGATTTGCTAATCCTTTGCTACTGGAGGTTGATGTTCTGTTCATTTGACTGACGGCAAATAGCGCAAATCTGCACAGCTTCCAAGCTCTATAAATGGTTATTTCCTTTAAATGCATGTTAGCAATGACGTTTTGGATTGATGGATTTGCCAGGGGCATGTGTGTGTTCTTTTGGCTGTCTGTCACTCAAACGGAGCTGTTTCCGTTCGGAAAAAGGGCAACCTAAATGACGCTGATCCGAGTGGGAGGGCCGGTAGACAGGGTCATGTTAAATGGAGTAATGAAATGACACACACACACGCGCACGCACACACACACATACGTTCATTTGCTGAAATTTGGAGTGATTTCCCTGGAGCAGCCATGTTCCCTTGAGAGCTTTGACGTGTCGAGGTCTTACCATCTAGTCTCAGTGGCAGCAGTGGATGCACATGCTGTTCAAGAAGAAATGAAATTACACATCTGGTGTGTGTGTGTTGTGAGCACATGTGTGAACCAGGCTACCAGGGGTTCAATAACCTGTTCCCAACCCCCTACACAGAATTTGAGCACTCTCTGATTACACGTGGTGTGTTATTACTGTGTGTGTGTTGGGTGCTTAATGTCCCAGGCACTGGTGCATGCCTGCATCTTCTCTAGTGAGGCTCTTCTCTAATTGGCTCTAATAAGAAGCCGTTATTGATTGAGGACTGATGATTGGATATCCAATCCACCTTTCATCTCCTCCAGTAACCAAGCAGTCGTTTCATCTCAATCACAGCCTGCAGTCGTTCCGCATGCTTCTCAGTACAACCGCTGATGCCTCCCTGCAATTTAATCAGTCAACTGAGAGGAAAAAGTTAGAACCGGTTAAGCTCAGGGTAACGGATGAGAGTGCTTGTAACTTTTCCATATGACTTCATTTAAATTAAATCCAACAAAATCGATCTTGCTTATTTGAATTCGTAATAAAATGCTTTGCTTGGCCGGTTCAATCCATTAGTATTAGTTGATGTGGAACATGTTGTAGTATTTTTTTTTTTTTTTTTAAAGAAATACTCTAGCACGTTTGACAATAACAAACAGTTCCAGTTACCAGAGAGAGAGCGAGATAAGCATATAAGATCATTGACGGAAGTGTGCAATGTCACTGTAATAGT
>JAQQZR010000018.1:9473547-9488607 GCA_030068235.1 Notoglanidium macrostoma | reverse complement strand
TATTGTGCTGTAATTGAAAACCTTCACACATAACATACTGCTGACTATAATTAAAATGTGGTGATAGATATAATGAAATACTCTAGCACGTTTGACAATAACAAAACAAAAAGTAAACATGTAACTCCTTTATAGAAAAAAAGGTGTAATCGGATTATATAATAAGCAGTATATCTACAACATCTATAACCTTCCCTGTATTGAGAAAAGAATTGAAAAGCAACTTCCTGGAAGCTGTGTTTAAAATAGAAGCCCAAGGCCAGTTGTCAAAATCCGTTCTACCGCTGAACTGTTGGATTCGGAAATCTGATTGGTCAGAAGGTGCTACATAAGTACACTCCTGGGCAAAAAAAATGAGGCAAACCCAATATTGCAAAACATTAAGCTTTTAATGGTCTCAACAAAAATCGAGTGGGACGACTCGGACTCTTCTTTCTGTAAAAATCCGTCTGCACGTTTACCCACAAGACTTCAACATTTAAAGGAAATCGAGGGAAAAGCTGCCTCACGCCGATTTAATTTCTCTACTTGTTTCATTCTTGCTAATTTTCCTGACCAATGATTTGCTGTTGAGACCATTAAAAGCTTTTGCAATATTGGGTTTGCCTCTTATTTTTGTTTGTTTTTTTTGCCCAGGAGTGTATACCCAAGGCCAGGGGAAGACAATCCAGCACTCTGGCCAAAACAGGAGTATGCTGCCCCTTACATTCAAATATAAAGAGAAAAAAGCTAGTTTATCACATATTGTCCCCTATTTATGACTTAAGAAAGGTGTAATGAATGAATATGATCGAGGTCCTCTCTTGCTTTGGCTGCTGTGAACTCTTGACTCAGCATGGAGTAATCCGATCTGCGACACATTTGGTGCTCAACTAGAATTCTGGCCAATCCATTCAAACAATCTTAGACATAGATGATCACGGACAGTTCTTTACAAGTTTAAGGCGAGAAAAACCCCTCGCTCCTGATGCTGCCAGCACAGTTAACAATAAGCACAGGGCAATGCTAATATCTGTGTACAAATTCAAAACGTTTTCTCAGGAGATGTACCTAAGCAGGTCAATAGGTGAATAGTGGTGCCATGGTGCTGCGCCCCTTAGTGGCCTGGTGCCCTGGGCAAGTGGCCAGTTTGCACAGCACTTCCACCTGCCCTGATTTTAACAGCAGCTCTGACTGCAAGGTTTATATTAATGTGCTGGTTCTGTTTGTTATGGTTTCTATAATTGCAGCAGCCTGTATGGCATACGCTCCACATAATATAAGAATAATAATAAATGCATTAAAAAAATGTGGTGTTATTTGACAAAAAAAGCTTACTTAACATTTATGAAAGGTGTCTCTAGTGTCAATCGGAACATTTTCTGCCATGAGTCTTGGTTTTTCTGGTTTCTCTGTATTTGACATGCTGTGTTTCTTTGTCTATAATGATTGTTTATAGCTGCTGTAACATTAGTGATAACAGGGACTAACTTGTCTTGTGAACGTTCCACAACATTAAATGTAAAGCCACAGTGTAAACTAATTAAAAATACAATGTCATTGTTTAATAAAAAAAAAAAAAAGTCAGCACTTGCAATTGCTGTGATATAAAAACAACAACAAATCTTTGCAATAGGCTGTTATAGGAAAATAGTCACCCTTTTGGCATCACAATCACACCACTGTCATTTATCAGTTTTATCATTTACTTTGATCCTCTACCTTTTATATATATATATATACACACACACATATATATATATATATATATATATATATAATATCAAATCCATGATTTTTTTTTTTTTATATCAAATTGACATCTGTATCCATATTTTTTCAATACTCAGCAATACAACTGAAAGTCATCTCCATTACTTACACTTTCCTGAAGGTTTTCTGGCATCTGTGTGCAATCAAGTGGAACCTGACTACGCCGTTTCACATAAAGACAGATTTTTACTCTGAAAAGGCAGTCTACATACACGCAAGCAGCTTTAATTGAAGAATAAATGATAGCGCTGTAAATAAATATATTTGCATAAACGCCTGCCCTAACACCTGCCCTTAGGCTTCCATTACACTTGTGAGGTAAACATTTCCAATGACGGCAGTACACAGCAGAGACCTTAACGAAAAACATGTTGAAAACGATTAAGCATTCCGTTATTTATAGAATTATACTAATATAAAATAATGTATGAAATATTAACTATCATTTTTATCCATTCTTTGCTTCTAAAAATGCCGGGCCAAAAAAAAAGCTCAAATGATCTGCTGTATCAGGTTTGCTTTCCTCTTTTCTTTTTTTTTTTGTTTCCGTACAGCAAAGTAAGAATTTAAAACGGGTGTGGACTCTACATCACGCCAGCTGGCGAAACATGGCAGATGTGTTTACAGCTGCTGATGTCAAGTGTATGAGCTGGTTTATATAAAGTACCACAGATTAGAATTTCTGACAGCTATGAAAGATTGACGTATGGAGCTGTTAGTCGAGCTGAACTGGACATCCTTTCAATATGTATAGTAGAGCTTGCTTTTAGTCTTCTACACATGTATAGTGCAGGGCTCATCAACTAGCGGAGTATAAATATATTTGACTCAAGTTTCAGTGAATTTGCAGCACCTTTGTAAGCGAAGCTTTAGTTATATGAAATTTTAGTTATATACCCCTGACCTGACTGGAATTATTTATAACCCTACTATCCACCATCACCCAAAAGAGGATGGGTTTCTTCCTCATGGTGTCTCGGGAAGTTTTTCCTGGCCACCGTTGCATCTGTTTTTTCAATCGAGATCTAAATCTACATCCAGATTCCTATAAAGCTGCTTTGTAACAATGTCTATTTATTAATGTAAAACTGAATTGAATAGCTCTGGACAAACTGGGTTTGTTGTCTCTTCCAGAGGAAAAATAGTGTGTAAATGAGATAAAGTGGTACATTTTTAACAATGTTTGTTGTGGCTCAGTCTACGTGTTCCAGCACAAATATTCATCCAAATGTGCTGTCAGGACTGCTTACTGACTGGAGATGTGTCACTGCGATAGTAATCAGTGTATGTGTTTGTGTGGTGGTGTTTTTCATTAGTGTGTACAGATAAATCCTGCTCTGCTCTTTAACCCTGCACTTGTCACCTATAGCATGCTTAGCCATCAAGGTGGCAGCTTTCCTTGAAACCACTTTTTTTTTTTTTTGCCGTGCAAAAGTTTTCACACCTTCATGGAGTGTCTATGCTTAGCAGTACACGCACACCTTTTTGGGAATCCGGATTAAAATTCTCTAACCAATCGAAGGTAAATCAGAGCCAAAACAGAACCGACGCATTATCGATCGGCAAACTTTCCATGTTTTCTCATTGCGTTCGGCCAAAAGTACAGATCCCGCTCATGACACGACGAGAAAAGAACATGGCCGAGATGTACATAAAACAAAATAATAAGTAAACATCGGAATGAATTATTAAAACATGGCCACAATTGAACTAAAACGAGGGAACGAATAGATATCATTGGGACAAATGACAAACAAGTAAAGCGTAGCCCCGATGTACTTTTTTTCTTTATGTAACGTGAGACGTCTCCATGAAAGAGACACTCTGTTAGCTTCCGCTGTCTTTGCTAGCTCTATAACAGCTTTCCAACGTTGCTTTGTTGAATCTGCAGCTTGTTCTGTTGCACCACATCAAAACAGTCCGCTGCCCCCACTGGCTGTATGAGGACCTGCATAAGCAATGCTTTAAACAAAAGTGGCATATTCTGAGGCGGCAATCTTGAATACACGGTGACGCAGGCAGCATGACAGCCTAGAGTTGATGTGCGTAAAAACCGCTGATGCGTGCTTGAGATTTTTGGCTCACTAAATAAACCTGACTTGATTTTCACCATAAAAATGCATTGTGTGTGTGTGTGTGTTTAGTGGGACTTGCAATGGCTATGCCCTTTCACTCTGTAAACACTCTTATCTGGAAGTAGTGCATGTTGTCTGTAGAGACTTCTCTCACTGACAGATATCTCCATCGATAAGGATGGAGGAAAGCTGAACCCTTACACACAGGCTGTCCACTCCGTGTTCAAGCTTTCCAGAAAAATCACATGTACTTCACATGTGAGTAAACGTGTGATTTGAGTGAGAAATCTCCCCATATGGTTTTAGACACTCTGTATGCTTCAGATGTTTTTCCACATATAGTGCATGTGTTTTTATTTTTATGATTATCACACACGTCATGTATTTTTACATGTTCAGTTCATACATGATCACGTTGTTCACGTGTGACATTTACTTGAATTCACATGCTTTGGAAGGGTATACTGTGGTGACACACCTTTTCTTAATACGAAATCGCACGTGGAACGTGTAGGATTTTCTAATTGGCTTTGAATATTGTGGGTCAGGTCAGTCATTGGTCACATATTACATAGGCATGGAAAATGACTACTGCTACATATTGCATCAATTGTTTTTAAAATTATTATTCTGTTGTGATTTGTTTTTTTCTTTCTCTTTCTCACAGAGACGATTTTAGACACACGGACTGCCACAGCTGAACTCGGCTGGACAGCGTACCCTGCATCAGGGGTAAGTGTGTGTGGGAGTTTCCTACTGTCTTTTTGAGTGCTGTATGTCTCATCGACTATAGCATCACATAAAGAACTTGAAGGGCACTCGGAGTGTTCAGACCTCTGCCAAGGAGAATAGTCGATGCTTTTATGATGTGAAAATCGGCAACCGGAACCACTTCATATGTCTGGATATATTTCCAAAATGATTAGAATTATGCACCTACATGTGTATCATGTGTACATGTGTAGCAAAGGATTTCTGGTACCTGTGAATGCGAATCGTGATATGGAGTCATCGTATTTCTACATTGGCTGTGTTTTGTCACTGTTGCACTACTGGATTTTAAGATGTAAGCGATCTTTGAGCGCAGACTTATGCCACACCCAAAAACTGTATCGTGCTACGTTAGTTAAAGTGAAAATAAATTTGTGGCTCCGCCCCATTTCTCAAATCCACTCCGACATTTAGTACGCTCTTCCTTGGCTCCACCACGCTGCATGGAAATAGAGTCGGTAGGTTTAGCACAATCCTGCTTAGAGGCAAACAGATAAGCATTCCTTACCGAAAATATAACCTCCTTAGCAGAGGTTCAAATTTGGATATTTTGGAGGTCTTCGTGAGATTAAATACCATCCAGCTCTTCCCTATTATATGACTTTCGACCAACCAGAGGTTGAAACCCGTGCTTCCTTTGAGAGAGGTGAAGCTGACCAACCACCTCTTTTTAAATTGCTGGCCATGCCACGTCACAGGGCAGCGTAACACACTCAGAGGAAAGTGCTATTCATGCATACATGAGCTTACAGACACTCATGATTGGATAGTGACTCAAGGCCAATTTTGCTCTCATGGACTCCAGGCAATATCTTGATCTGAACTCGTGATCAATGAAAATCTAACACTAAAACAGCTTATCAACTTCCTTAAGTACAATAATGGATACTTTATTAGTCTGTAGTCTGTAACACCACGTGTGTGTGTGTGAGTGTGAGAGAGAGAGAGAGAGAGAGAAGCAGAGAGAGAGACACATCTATTCCCCAGTTCTAATAAAGCTGAAAATGTTACAGCTATGTTTTATTGGTTAAAGGTAAATGCAGCCAAGTACTATGGCTCGCTCCGAAGAGGCATTTCTCATTAATAGCACTTTAATAAAAGTGTCATTTTCCCCTGTTGTAGCTCTTTATTTATTTACAGCCTTTGGAAATTGTTTACTTCTTGGCTTTTGTTGGGGAGAAAAAAAGGCTTCTAGGTAGCTGAGTTCTGCTCTATTACCTCTCACAATAACCTGTGAAAGAGTTTAGGAGAGAATGAGGCAGAATGAGTCATTAAATCATTTTGGATTACTTTAAAAAAATAACACAGTAAAATGATTACGCACTCCAGGTGTTGTTATTGCTGAATGTAAATGGAGCGATATTAGTGTGTGTGTTTGTGTGTTTGTGTGTGTGTGTGTGTGTGTGTGTGTGTGTATGTGTGTGTGTGTGTGCTTGTATGAGTGTGTGTGTGTGTGTGTGTGTGTGTGGGTGAGAGTGTGTCGGCTTCTCTCTTTGCTGTCTCCGCTTCATCAGAGCGTCGTGGAGAGAAGCTCCCCATGCTATTTCATCAGCACAGCCATTATTCTCCATCCAGCCCCATTCACAGTGACTTAATGACATAATGAAGGCACTTAGGCTCCGCAGAGCCCGCAAAACCCAGCTAAAGGCATGGAGCCAAGGCAGAGCGGAGCTTTAGAGAAATCAGGGTGTAGGGATACAGAGAGATTAGCATTTCAAGCCAATGTGAGCTCATTGAGATATAGCAAAGTCTCTCACTCACTCACTCTCTCTCTCTGATCTACAGCTTGTCAGTTTTAAAGTTTCTCATGACTGTGTAAGAATGTAAGAATTTGTGTAAACTAAATTGTAGTCAAAGATTGGGGTTTGGGGTCGTAGCGTTTCTTATGAAATTTCATATACGTAATATGACATTTATTTCAATCACGCTTTTTTACTGTGAGTCATTTTAAGTAATCAGGTCATCAAAAATCCACCTACCGATTAACACAAAGTCTACCAAATTTCCATTCAACCAGACTTATAGTTCCTGAAACAGTTCTTTAAAATGAACTCCATCCCCAGTGGACAACCACGCCCCAAAATCTACACACGTCCTACACTTCTTGCCTTTCAGTTCTCATAGGAGTCCATCCAACCATCACGAGTTACAGCTGTTTGAGTACATTAAGCTCCACTCTACTAAATGAATTAGCTTGTGGCAGCCATATTATTTATACATCCCAACATGGTTTTGATCATCATTGAGGTTTAGATGTCGCTGAATAACACAGAAGATACAGTTAATACACTAAAACATCCTAAGACTTGCTCACTTGCAAATTAGCTCAAAATCTGAGGAGTATATTGCCACTTTCCTGAGGATTGGGAGAAAGTACTACGTTCTGACCAGTTTTCATGTCTGCACAATTTTTATATGTTGGTCAATTGCCACTTTCAGTTTTTTTACGCAATGGCTTTGTTTAAAAAAAAAAAACACTGAGTCAGCGGAGAAAAAAATGACTGCAGCCATATCACAAAGAAATGTTTTTTTTTAAACGTTATTTTATAAAGTTCGCACTCAACTGAGTATCCGTATCACGGCTTGCATTAGCCTGCAACGCTGGTTTGGTGTTAGATTGGATTTGACAGTTTTCCGATACGATTGAGCACTGACTCAACGCATCATCCAAAAACTAAAATCAGCTTCACAAATTCTCTTCATTCATGTAACGTTTTTGCATAAGTCGTGCAACAAAGCACTTACCAAAAATCAGCTTGATTACGGACTTTACATTTACAATAACAAGAGACAAAGCGACAGGAGACCCGTCGTTTTCTATGTACGTGTGAGAGTGAAAGCACAAGTGGCATTTCAAAGACATTTTCCCAGTTCTATGCAAATACGGTACGAGGCAATAAAGCGCCAAATCACACAAGTGGCTTGAACAATTCCTCTGAGCAATCCTATGGCGTGTTTGGTCGCATATTTCGCAAATCCCTTGTTCGTACCCATTTCCTGTTTGATGCACAATAATGGGTGGGAAGCAAAAAAAAACTCTTACAACAACGGTTGCATCTTATTTTGTCAGATGCGACCAATCATTAAATATGTATGGCGACATTATGAAGCTTAGAAAAGAAGTAACAAAGGTTATTAATGCGCAGTGACAATGAAACCAAGCAGCCTGATTAATAATAATGATTTAAAGAATTACATTTAACGGCGTTTACATTTTAGCTACGACTGATTCTCATTGAAATAAAAGAAAAAGTGGATGGTAAAAGCTCACAAGTGACAATGGAAGCGGTAGTTATCCGGTCACAACAGACAAACTACAAATGACGACTGATTTGTCACTTGTGAACAATAAGTGTTAGCTAATACCAATAAAAGGTGCCGAGCTGATACTGTAACACCTTCCATTCAAATTCAAATGTTCTCATTTTTATCATTCACAGTCTAATAAGACATCACTCAGAATTCGTAAGCGCACTAATGAACAATAGTGGACATTAAGTCGAGCAGAGAAGCTACAGCTGCTAAATCCACAACTTGGATGCAAAAATTATGATGTTTTCCTAATAGTTAGCTTGTGCCAATGTGTACTGACGAGTGATCGTGAGACTGTATTGGCTTCAGGCCAGAGTTCTCCAAATCTCATCTCTGCAGTAGGTACACTCTCAGCACTACATTAAGCATAATGAGGACTTTGATCATTAGCTGATGAACTGAATCAGGTGTGCGAGCACAGCAGGAAGTCCTGATTGAAATGAAAATGCCCTGAATGTAAATAGTAATGGGCTTAATATGGAAGTTGTTAAGCAGATAATCCAAGCTTCATAACATTTCCATGAGTTGTGCAATGAATGAAGAGATCATTATAATAAAGGGGAAAAAGAAAAAGAGGCCAAATACTTAGAAAGCCAAATAATTAGCTAATATTTTTCAGTACAGAGTTCTCCCAGAGACCCAGTCGCTCAGGCCTCTTCAAAATCCTTTTTCTATTCTATATCACACGCTGTGTTTATGATGTTCAGTTGTTGTTGTTTTTTTTAAGTTTGAAGTGAAGCTGGACGTGAGAGAGAGAGAGAGAGAGAGAGAGAGAGAGCGCACAGTAAGAACAGTACAGCCAGACAGAGGTTTTTTTTTATTTATTTTTTTTTTTATAAAACTAAAAATCAATCTTCCACCAGAATTGCTGTTTTGGTTTGACCCAGAATTAAATACAATGCTTGGCCTTTATGTTCTCCCTTTGGGTTCTGAGAATTCACCTGCTGGCAAATCTTTCCAGAAGGTCCCAAAAGAAACAAATGATTGATACCAACAACACAAGATTCTTACAACCAATAAAAAAAAGCTGCAAAAAATGGTTCATTCTAAGTTCCAGACACACAAAAGAGTCTATTTTGTATTAAATCCTACAGGGACAAAGTTACTTTGTTCAGTGATAAATTCATGTTTACTGTATTTTGGTGGAGGTATGTGTTCAAGGCCAGGGATTTTTTTTGTCTGCCTTTTCCTAGACTATAGATTGTACAATGAATATAAACTCTTTTCAGAGCTCCGGATACATCTTATGAGACATTTTTGGGAACCAAATGTAAAGTTTAATATTTTTTTCTTAACGTTTGAGAGGCCATTGCGATACATTTAGATGATTTATGTGAAAGAACGGTTTTATATTTTAGTAAATCTCAAATGTAAATATTAAATCCAAATCTAAATTTTAAATGGAAACGTTATGGTACGTGTAAAAACTACGACCTTGGCAACCCTGTGGAGCTGTACTTTCACAATGACGCAAAATGCTAAGAGGGCGGGGCCTTTAGCAGATGAATGATACATTATCTTCTATGTTTATATTTAAGATTCATATTTATATTTAATATTTACAATTACATTTAACATTTACATTTATTATTTATTGAATCTCAAAACTGTTATTTGTCATGAATCACTAAATGTATCAGAATGGCCTAAAATGTTCAAAAAACACCAGAAAAGTGTGTGTGTGTGGTTTTTTTTGTCTTTTCCAGCCACTGTTTGTATTAAGATTAGTTAAAAATCTCTATCTCTCATGATAAATTCTGTATTCATGTCACATGACTCAATAACTCAATAAAAAGTGATTTTAGGTCATGATGAGGATGATCAAATCTGTTTTACTGTATCCCGTTTTATTTCAATTCAGTTATGCATATCAGTGTGTCTACATCTTTTTGCTTTTAGCCAATCAGGTTAAGGTAAGGTCACTTGAACAGGAAGCGTTATGTAATGGCGTTGTATTATTTAAAATAGTGAAGCATGATAACAAAAATAAAATACTCTAAAGTAAAAAATAAAAAAAATAAATAAAATACGTACTTTATAGGTAGAGTTTTAATGAGATTAAGTGAGCTAGACAGTCATTTTCATCTGTGCTATAATATTATATATATATATATATATATATATATATTTATAAATATATAAATGTTATTACACAAAAGTTATGCATGATGTCATTCAATACTACATTTAAGATTTCCATAAGACACAACATAACCAATCAACCAACCAATAAAAGCATCCCTTTCTGTCTTGTTTCTGCACTGTGTGTTGATTGTACATTTATTTTTCTATATTGTCTTTGTCTATACACACATATCTATGGTACATGCACCTGAAATGAAGGAAAGGTTAGAAGACAGGAAGCACACAGAGATGACTGGAATCAATGAATATATTCACACACACACACACACACATACTTCACCTGTTAATAAATTAAATGACCAGCATAATAGGACCTGCGGCACTCTTGCATGCAACTGTTCTGTTTGTTCCTCGAGCAAGTTTATTAACACAGCCACTAAATCACAGGTTTTTGTTACTCCTCGCTCCTCATGCATCAAGGCAGGAATTGTTGATGGTCTGTACTGCTAGAGATCGGCTATACAATGTACAAACCAAGAGGATGCTCACTGATTGTTTGGTCGAGCTCCTTCAGAATGAAGGATTTCTCCTTTCCAGTCGTAAGACACTTAAACAGCAATAGATGTAACATTAATGGCATCCCGGATTGTGTTGCTAGTCGTTGTAATATAAGAAGATGTAGGGAGGGATCATATGTACTGCACACTCACTTTAATAGGAACACCTGACATGCACCTCTATTTATTCATGCAATTTATTATTTAGCCAATCACGTGACAACAATGCAACACATACAATCAAGAGCTTCAGATACCGTTCATATCAAACATCAGAATGGGGGAAAAAATAGAATCTCAGTGGCATGGTTGTTTGGCTCAGACAGGCTGGTTTGAGTATTTCAGAAACTCCTGGGATTTTCAAGCAAAACGGTCTGTAGAGTTTACACAGAATGGTGCAAGAAAAAAAAAAAAAGAAAAAGGAGAAAACTTCCAGTGAGCTGTAGTTCTGTGGGTGGAAATGCTATATTGATGAGAGAGGTCAGAGTAGAATGGATACACTGGTTCGAACAGACAGGAAGGCAGCGGTATCTCAAATAACCACTCTATACCACAAGGGTGAGCAGAAAAGCATCTCACAAAGAATGCACAAGAGGTCAGTGTTTGGGGTGGATGGGCAGCAGAAGACCTGATAAGGTCCTAATTCTCATTCTAATTTTGATTCAGTTGGCTTAACTGGGCAATTGAAGATCATTCTTGAAGTTTTGGTGAACATTTCCGCTGCCACATGATTGGCTGATCATGATTGGCTGCATTAACCTTATAATTCCAAGGTCTTGATCAGTTATTTAGTCATATCTAGAGGAGAGCTATGTCTAGTTTGGTTTTATAATTCCACGCCCACCTGCTTCCACGGACATGACCAACTGACCAATCCTGCGCTAACAGTTATTTTTGTTTGTCCACCTACCCATGACTGTTTTAAAAGAATTAAAACAGCCCACTCCTCTTAACATGGTTGCTGTGTCTTCTGTGTCTCCGTAGTGTTGAAATGTTCAGTGATTTTTCAAGTTCTTGATGTATTCCAAAGACATACAGAAAACAGATATGAGAACGATGCTGTTAGTGAGAGTGAAGAGTAAGTACAGAACAGAAAGATGTTTTGCTTTGTAATACTAAAATCAGTCCTCCATCACTACGACACCAGAATTGTTGTTTCGGTTTGAACCTGAATTGAATACATCACTTGATCTTTATGTTCTCTCTTTGGGGTTCATAATTAAACTGAAAAAATGAGTCCAGTGTCTCAAAAGTTCATTCTGAGATTATAGCAATTTGAAATGACAGTGCATCAAAAAGTGACCCAAATATAAGTTGTTGTTTTTTTTTTTTATTTATTTCTAATTTCTAATTTAATTTCTGAATGCATTCCTTACTCTATAATCTATGACCAAAATAGTATACTGTAAAACAATCTAATAATATTTATCAGGTAAGCAGGCCGGCAGCAGATGCAAATGTAGGGAAACTTTATCAGAGTAGGCAAACAAAGTCCAAAACCCATTCAGCAAAAGGCAAGGTAAACAAAAACAGGCAATGGTCTAAACACTAGGCAGGAATATCTAAGGCTATGGCTATGGCATGGTCAAAATGGTCGAAAGGACTGGCTCCCAATGTTCCTAATCCTATCATAAGGCAGCCCCAGCCCGCTGGTCAGCCCAGAGTTCGAGACCGAGCACCAGCCTGGAGCGACAGCCACAGCAGAGGCCAATGGAGGAAGTGATGCCTTCTTGAGGCAGATGGAGGGATCGTGTCACTCTGTGCTGCATGAGGGGGAGCCGTGATGACAGGAAGGGCAGAGGGAGGAGTGAAGTCCGCTATGAAGCCTGAGGGAAAAGTGAAGCTGAATTGAGGGCCAAGAGGGGATCGGTGCTCTCAGCAGAACCTGAGAGTGTTACAGGAAAGTACAGGAAATTCTGGAGCGAGAACCCCTGACACTTGAGCGTCTTGGATGACACATACTTGTCAGGATGAGCGACGCAAGGAATGGAGACTTTGGCAGCAGCCACCTGAGCTGCCAGCATAGGAGCAATGGTGTTGGTGAGTTGGCTGAGGCATTCATCACAGATCTGCTCCTGGATGTGCTGGTGATTCTTCTTAAGGAGCTATCCATGGGCAGCAGTGTCAGAAGCCCAACGCTAAGCCGTTCTGTCAGGTAAGCAGGCAGGCAGCAGACGTCAATGCAGGGAAACTTTATTAGAGTAGGCAAACAAAGTCCAAAACATGTGTTATAAATGGCAAGGTCAAAAACTATGTGGTCAAAACATTAGGCAAGCAGGAATGTCTAAGGCTATGGCTATGGCCAGGTCAAAATCCAAGAACATTAATTCACAAAACCAGGTGACCGAGAGCATGAACAAAAGGCTAGGCATAAACCGTGACAACAGGTTAAATTCATAGCGAAATTAAAGCAACAAGAGAACTTAAATAGTGGGACCGATTACAACGTAATTCAAGCAGATGCGAACACTTAAGAACACGTGAGGTGTAGGGGCTGATGGGGAGTGTAGTTCAGGTGACAAGTAAAGTCAAACGAGTCCCAAGAGTGCCCTTTGGCACTGACGTCACTATGTGACTAAATATGACAAGTTTGCTATGCATTCATTTCAATTTAAACATTTGAATACACCAAATTCAACAAGTGACCACCTATTTTAATTGTAGGTTTAGACTCTCCAATAAAACAACTTTTTTGACCTACTGGACTGCATTTAGAGGTGATGAGCCCCAAATGTTTTTGTATGTGATTGTCCTCAGGCTTTGGCAATAATTTAATAAGCTACAATTAAAAAGAGATGTGTTGAAATCATGTCTGCATTAATAACATGTACACTACAGATGTAGTAGATAAATATTAGTCTGAAACATGCTGAACTATCCCTTAAAATGAGACTGATTAATGGATAGATGGGTTGATGGATGAATTGGAGAATGATTTACAACATGGAAAGGTTAACAAAAGTGAATTACTCTGGAACATTGAGTGTGCATGAGAGAGAGAGAGAGATTTGATAGTGACTGTGCTGTTTAAAAGGACAGGAATGTTTTTTTTTCGGGGGGTGTAGGTTGAGAGAGCGTACGCACTGGCTCCTATGGGAGGGTTTGTATTACCTCTTTTGAGTGTCATCACTGTAAATATACCACCCCCGTTGCATCGTGGGCCAGAGAGTCAAGATGAACTCAAAGTGACAAGCTGAGAAAGTCCCTCGCGTGATACGGCACTGGCAATTAAAGGCAAACTCAAATGGAGCGAAATATCTAAGAAAGCCTTCTGCTTCTTTACTGAGTTGTGGGAAGATAATGGTGCCACAGAGACACTGTGTTAGTCACACAAGAGTGAATGCTAAAGCCGGGTGGAGAATTGGGAATGGGAAGCATGTAGCGTACAATATAGAGTGCTGTCAGCTTGCATTTAGACACATACATGCATAAATACTCTCTGTTTCTAAGTGCATTCATATAAATAAAGGGATAGAATGGAGGCAGATTCAGGCTTGCATACAGTAGGCTGGTATATAAACTAGGGATGTATCAGTGCCATCAATTTCCAGATGTTTGTCTACACATTGATACTGATTCCAGTATTCGGAGTAACCTACTTTGTAGTACATGAACATTTCATTTAGCTCTGGTTATGTTGGATGGCACCATGTGGTGCTCCTCATGCTGAGTTTTATGTTTTATAGCATTTAAACAGTATTTTTAATATAGTTTGTGATGGCAGCCAACCTGAGTAAGCAGAGCAGCATCAATCATTGTGGTTATTAAATAAATATATATCTTAGTGCTTGCAGAAATGAAGTCCTCACATGTGTGACAGTTTCTGTGCATGCTCATTTCACTGCCCAACACTTGCAAATGACCTTAATGACCATACCGCTCTGCGCCTCCTCGCTGTCTTTTCAAGATACTGTTCAAGCACTATAAGAGGTTTTTTTTTTTCTGGTTGAGTTGTAGAAACATGCAGTAGTTCCTCCTCTTGACATTTTCCAGATTTCTGTCATTTCTTGTCCTCTGTCATTGCCAAAAACAACAAACGCATAGTATCAGTTGCGAGTACCGGTATGAGTGAAGTATGTGCGTGAGTAAATGATCACGTCATCAGACTGATACACATGTCAATATTGATGCAAGTTTGAAAAATGCTAGTATTTTATTTATTTATTTATTTATTTATTTACTTACTTATGTTTACATCTATTCATTTGGCAGATGCTTTTGGCCAACGCTTACTAGCGAAATGAATACAATCCAGGCATAGCTGTTAAAAAAAAAGCTGACAGCAGTTTGAGGGCTGCAAATTCATTGCCTTTTGAAAGGCAGGTTGTATGATTTCAATGGATTTCAGTGAATAAAACACTTTAGAAATGTGTTTTTAATTTAGTATCACATCTAAGTATAGGAGATATATATATATATATATACACTACTGGTCAAAAGTTTGGACACACCTACTCTTTTTCATAGGTTTTTCTTTATTTTTTTTGCTTTCTACATTGTAAAACATT